>VXBJ01003370.1:0-79233 GCA_013400055.1 Nycticryphes semicollaris | reverse complement strand
AAAAGCAAAGCTAGTCATCTGCATAAAATGTCAACTGTTTGCTCTGCAGGATATCTATTAATGTACATAAGACTGAAATGAAAGAAAAGGTTGAGGTAACCAAAGAAGGAGACTTAAATGATCACAGAGGTAAAAGCCCCAAAGTAAAATCTGCATCCTCCACACCAGCAGAAGTGAAAGGAGTTGAACAGCTGCCTGACAAATTAAAACTTCATCAGAGCCCTAAAAACATTAGCACTGAGCCAAATCAAGAAGTAAAAGGGGATGATAAGCCGAATGAACTTGCACCTCAAACAGGGAAGCAACAGCCATTACTGAGCAAGACCAAACCAGGTAAAAAGGTTTCTGAAGAGAAGTCAGATTTAAAATGCAAGCCGGTAACCTCACAGAATACCTCTGCAAAGGAGCCTGCAAAAGACCTGGGAGTAGAAGCAAAAACCCATCAAGAAACTGCAAAAGCAGAAGAAGCCCTGAGGAATACCAGTTCTGAGAGGAGAGAATCTGAGTCCGCATCTTCAGCGGGAAGTGAAAACGCCACCCATCAGCGCATGGGAATGGTACCAGAGAAGAGTAAGTCATGGGAAGCTAGCAAAGAGCTTCCCCCGCAGGATGAAATGATCATTGGTAAGTTACTTGCCATTACTCTTGGAAACTTTTCCATTGAGGTTTTTGTGCTACCTGTGTGTTGTATAATATACACAATAGACATGCAATATGTGCAGTAATAATTGGAGCCAACCACCCATGTCTTACAGTTGAAGAGTATTTACCTAAATGCCTTTGGTACCTTTGGCTATGTAAATAACAAGTCAATTAGCATTTGTACAAATTCTTTTAATAGTAATTTTCCATTTAAAGTGTGTTTTGGGGGAAAAAACCAGTTCATTTAAAATGAAATTGGTGAAGCATATGTGTGATCAGAATTATGAGTAATTTTGAAAAAAATCCATTTTCTTTAGATAAAGCATTTATTCCTTAAAAAAGAGTATGCAAACTAGGTGTGCTTTAGCAGCTATGGACCGGAGGTCTGGAGAGCAGCAAAATACTGCAGGAAGAGTGTCTTGCTGTGGTCTTTGTGTTATTTGCCATAGATCTCTTCTTGGCTACTGTGTGAACAACTGATTACATTGTTCCAGGGAGTAATCTGTCCTGGCAGCATAGGTATGTATATGTCCCAGAAAGTATATACATGGGTACATGTCCTGATCCAGATCTGGCTTTCTCAGCAGTGGCTGGAGGTGGACTGAATACATGTTAAGTTGCAGCCTGCGATATCTGGACATTAATTGTAAGATTGCTTGGAATGAGGGATCCTAAAAGTGGGTTTATAGAAGCTTTATCCCAGAAAAACTTGGATGATAAGTGTTTAGCTTCCCAGGAACTGAATAAACCTGATAGTTGTCATAATAATGTTTGCAGCTTTAACTTGGACATTGTCTGCAAAATTCTTGCTGCCAGGGGAAAATTCCTGATTTTACCAGTAATTGTCATCGTTTATCAGGGCAGTGTATTTCGGCTGCTCTTTCCAGCTGCCATAGAACAATTAAAAAGAGCATCAAGTGTAACTTTTTCAAACTTCCAGGTAGTTTTTTCAGGTTCTTTCAGACCTTCTTTCAGATGTCTTGTGTTTGTGTAAACTTCTGGAGGTGTCCAGTGGGTTTACTGTGTTTTTTTCTTTTTTTTTTAAAAAAAAAAACAAACCAAAACCAAACAGGTTTGAGATTCAGGAGGTGGGATCCTACTTTTGGTTCTGGGCCTTTATTCCTCATCTGTAAAATGGTGTTCACAGTATAAAAGTCCCTCACTTGAAGTAACAGAGAGATTTGGGATATTGTCAGCACCTCCCTTCTTACAGCTAGCTGCAAATGCAATGGTTATTTTACTTGCGTGCCTCTCTAAAAATAGCCAAGGAATCGCATGCTTAATGTTATCCAGATACTTCAGTGCTTGCCTGAATTCCAGCAGAAGGAAAAAATGATGGGGCAGTAGAGGAACATGAGGCAAAGAGAAGAGATGGGGGAGAGGGCAATGCACTCTATACTGAAGTTCTGGTGTTTGAGTGTTTGCACAAGCAGCTTATCAGCAGCAGTGGGGGGCTGGCTTGTGTGGGTGACTGTGTTGGCCATGGTATTTCTCCTCTAGAACCCCACCGCCGGCGGAGCGCTGAGGGCTTGAGGTCAGGCAGGAGCTGTGTGTGTGTTTGTGGTCCCAGCTCTGCCTGAGCAAAACCTGTTTGAGAAACTGAGTACATCCTTCAAGGAAGAGTGATGCTGAAGGTGGGGGGAGCTCAGGAGTGTGGTTTTGTGGAGGGTGGGAGGACGGGAGGCAGCTGAGAGTTCCCACTGCACTTAGCAAACACTGCAAGGTGATGTGCATGTCCTGTGGACTGAAGTCGTTGGTGTGAGGCGGGTGAAATGGAGTGCAGTGATGTGCGCAGAAACGTCTCGGTGACCACCTGGTTTCTTGTTTAGATGACAGCCCTTCTCCTCCGGCTCCTTTCGAACACCGCATAGTAAATGTCAAGCAAACAGAGGTAACAACGTGCTACTCGGTGTGTCGCCATGAAGTGCTGGGGGGGTAAGTATCCCTGTCCCTAGTGCCATACTGCTAGTAGTGGCTAAGGCAGGGAGAAATGCAGTTCGCTGGAGAGCTAGAGCTGTCCTCTTCAGAGGGTCCCAAGCCCACTGCAGCCAGAGTCAGCAGGTTCATCCTTGAGGTCTTTTGAGCTATCACAGTTGCTGGGCTCTTTGAATCAACCTTCTGTTGATTTTTGGGGTGTGTGGCTGGGGATGTCCCTTAGATGACTGGTTTCTGCCCCAGTACCGTTTTCAGATGCCAGACTGTGATCTGGGGTTTTTTTGCATTTGTTAAAATAATCCTGGCCACAGCTGGTGTCATGAGAAAACCTGTAACCTTCAGGCAGATAGATCCAGAGCATTTGAAGTCAGCAAGGCCTGTTAGGTCAGGCAGCTTCCAAAATCTCTTTTCCGTGCTGAACTGCACGTTAAAGGAAACCAAGGGAGAAGTTATAATTATTTTGACCTTATGTTTAGTTTTCACTCCTAGGAAGTCTGCAGCTGCTTCAGCCTTTGTATTGTCGTATCCTTACTTATCTGACATGAAGGTTTGATTTACAGGTTGATCCAAGTACAAATATGGCTTAATAAGTATAAGCTGGATGATGCAATAGCAGAGAAGATGGTGTTTAGAAATCATCCCAAAGGGTATTAATGTATCTGGGTGACATGGGGGAGAATTTATAGCACGCAAGAAATGCGGTCTGTGGAGTGGCTACAGTTACTGGTCTTATAGTCATTTAAAAAGTTATGAGATCAGGACAGAAATATCCTTGTTAATATACCCACTAACGCATGGCTGAAGGACAGCAAGTGGGTACAGTTACAGAACCGAAAAAGAATATCCTCGGGTCATCATACCGCAGTGAAATGTAGTAATACGACGGGGGCATAATATTTTAATGTAAGCATTGAACAACTGGCAGGAAAGATAAAACTAATCCTTCGTAAGCTGAGAGAAAGAGGAGATTCATGCTGCTGGGCACCTGATTCTGTTCACTTTGTACTGTGCTATTTTTAATCAACGATAAGAATAGTTGTATGAAGAGTTTCTGGCATGAGCTGTGTTAAGCTGGTTTCCCATCTTTTGTCTGGTATCAACAGGGGGCGTTTTGGGCAAGTTCACAAGTGCACGGAAATATCAACTGGTCTCAGCCTGGCAGCCAAAATCATAAAAGTGAAAGGAGCAAAGGAGAGGGTACGTATGTTGCTGTGAATCCAACTGAGCACACACTACACCTGGGCTCATGGCAAGCACCCCAACACCACTTTCCCCAGTCAGTCCCTAGGAGGCAACTTGTCATTGCGTAGTATCAAATACTGTGAAATCTTTATATGCCTCTTTGTCATCTCCTCTCTTTGTGATTAAACCTTCTGTGCATGTGAGACCTGTGGCATAACAGTTACTGGGTTTTGCAATTTTATTTGAAAATATTGGAATTTAAGGAGCATATTTTGCTCATTTTTTGTTGATGTTATTTTTTTTTCAGGAAGAAGTAAAAAATGAGATTAACATCATGAATCAATTAAATCATGTGAATCTCATCCAGCTTTATGATGCGTTTGAAGCAAAAAGCAATATCACTTTGATCATGGAATAGTAAGTTTAAACTATCTCAGGAATTGTCAGATGTTTGGGTTTTCTCAGGTCACTACATGTAATAGGGAATGATAATTTTGAGGTGTGAAGAAGACTTGAGTAGCTTCCCAGCCTGAAAGAGTCTTGATTTCACTTTCAGAAGAAAAAAAATATAAAATGTTTTAAAGGCAATTTCTTCAGGTTATATTTGGCAAGGTTACCGTTTAAACAAACAATAAAAAAGGCAGCTGTCTTCAAGAGCATGAAACAAATTACAAGATTGTTCATGAACACATCTTTACTATGAATCATTTTTCATATAAGTTTAACTTATGGGCCCCAACATTGTCTGCCAAATTACGTAAAAATATTGTGGGTAAATGAAGTCTCGTATTAGGGAAAGAGCAAGAGACCCAGACAGGAGGAGGAGAGAAGTGTTTTACGTAGAATTAAAAAAGACATGGAGAAAGCAGGAAAATGATTAATTATATGCATGGTCTGCCTTCTTTGCATAGTTCCAGGACTAATAAAAATGCTTCACCATTTGAACCTAAATACCAATTTGGATCTATACCAACTACTAAATTCACAAAAGGGAGATTTCATGTACTACATGTGACTTTACATCTGCTGCCTTTTCTGTGTAGTGGAATATTGCTTTGCGAAAACCTGGAGGTTTGTAACCTAAAAACTGTGTTTCTGCTACAGAACTGAAGGAAAAAACAATACTAAATGAAATAAATATGACAAGACATAGTTAAATTAATACCTGAAGTTTTTACCTTGCAGAAACTTGTCAGAGCTATATGTCTGATGTAATTGTCTCTTAATTTTTGTGCATAATTCAATTCACTTGTCAGCTCATGTAAAATAGCTTTCAGTTTCAGAAGCTTCCTTTAGTAAATCCCATAGGTCAGAGACTTATTTTCTCTGGACTATTAACATGACCAAATAGTAGATACTTTGGTACTCCCTGTCAGTTCTCCAGATCTCCATTGGATCAGCAAGTTGTGTGGGTTTGGGTTTGACATATGACCCCCCCCAGATGTTAGTGACAACTTCTCCAGCTTTGAATTTAGATTAATTCTCAATTTCACACTCTGAAGTAAGTGTGCTGAAGTCATTGAGTCTACTGATGTGCTTTATATTGGATGCGATCCTTGCTAAATTAGAGAGTCTAAGTTCCCAACTTGGAAATAAATTGAGCTAATGAAGAATTTCAGGGTTTTTAACACTTTTCTGTGTTAAAATTTTAGTCTTGATGGTGGTGAATTATTTGACCGGATCACAGATGAAAACTACAATCTAACTGAGTTGGATGCAGTCCTATTTACCAAACAGATTTGTGAAGGAGTCCACTACTTGCACCAGCATTATATTCTGCATTTAGATCTGAAGGTCAGTAGTTTATACTCGTGTAGCAGTTCATTCTAGTTCACACTCTCTGCTCTTTGACGATGCTGTGGTTTGGGCCACCACAGAGTCTCTAGCTACAAGAGTCATTTCTCACTTCCTGGACTTACGTCATAAAGGCATAGACTTACTTAATTCAATAACCACAATGAATGGAGCTCTAGAGATTCATTGCTTTTTGTTCAGTGTGTATTTGGTAGCTTGTTCAGAATCGTGAAATACCTCTCTTAAATCAGAAGCTTTTCATTCTGGGTGGAATTAAACAATGCCCTTTTGTCATTAATAGAAGAACACACCCAAGCTCCTCTTTGGCTAGAATGGCCTGCAGTCTTCCCTCCACAGCCCTCTGCTCCCCTTGCAGCTGTGTTCAAATACCTATTCAATTTTCTTCCAATTGTTTCTGCTTTTTGCTGCCTTGAACTGAGCTGCAGTGGAATGACAATGTTTTCCTAATGGCCCCTGAATAGCTGATCTCTTTCAACAGAAAAACTGGGATTTTTTTTCTTCTGCTTGTTATACAATGCCTTCTACAGACTATTTTAGATTCAGTTGGCCTGTAGACAGTTCCACCTTTATAGTAAGTTTGGATATCATCATCCCCTTTAAAAAATATTCTCATTGAAAAAAAACCACATTTTTGCCTTTGTGGGCAAACCAAAGGATGCGTTTGACATATTTCTTGTGGCTTTTTATGGAGTCACCTTTATACTTAAGCAGTAAATGCAGTGGGTGAGCCTCAACCATCAGACAGACTCTACTGTTTTACACGAGGGGGCCTTTCAATTTCAAAGTCTATTGTCAACTATGGTGAAATAGAGGTCCAAACACAACCCTTTCACTAACGCAGAGTGCCAAAATCCTTCTCTCCCATGATAGGAATAGAAGGAAAAGTATTATACTAAAAATTACGATTAAAATCTCTGTTATATTCTTTTGCTAGATCTCTCTCTGTCATGCATTTAATGTAAAATACTCTCTTCTCTCTTTGTAGCCTGAAAACATACTATGTGTAAGTCGCACAGGAAACCAGATTAAAATTATTGATTTTGGATTAGCAAGAAGGTAAGAAACTTCAGTTATGAATTTATTTCAAAAAATAAAACCAAAACAAACCCCAAACCCTCTGGCATATTTTTGGTAGGTCTTGGGTTGTTTTTTTTATGTGTGTTGATGGCTCTTAAGTAACTCTGCTGTGTGAATGAGCTAAGCAGTACGGAGCTGCGAGCATGTGTTTTCTGCTGTGTGCATTAATTATCTAATTACATTTTCCAAATAACATTTCTGTTGGATCAAGCTATACTGCAGTTCTAATTATCTCCAAATTATTCCCCATGTAGAGCTTTTACTCTAGGGACTCTGTGAAGGCTGTTGGAGGCTTCTTGGCTGCTGGGTTTTATTGTGCAGGTTCAAACTGTGTAAATTATCTGCTAAACTCTTCACATAGATTGAAGGTGGGGAGGGGAAACAGGAAAGATAAGAAAAACACGGACTTTTCTCCATTCTTGTATGTTGCTGGTACAAGTTTGTTAAAGGAAAACTGTGGGAGCACAAGTGAATTCCCCTACAATCAAAAGGAACAAATCCTGTTAACAGGAGTCCAATAAACAGTAAAAACCCCAACATTTCTCTGTTTCTTTTCTAAACTCTTTGAGGCTTTTTTAAAGTCAAAATCTGGCATGTTGATGCATATGCTGCATATATGTACATACATGTGTGTATGTATCTGTCCAAGGACTTTTAGAAGTATATTATGAAAACAGAAACAGATACAGTGCGGTTTGTGGGATTTTTTTGGGGTTGTTTTGTTTTAAATTGGGAAGGTAAAAAGCAATCTTCCACTAAAATGGCTTTGAAAACAAGATATACCAGGAGATAGAGAAAAAGCAATGCTGTAACTCCAGCTGCCATCAATGACTGTGACTGGTTCAGTTTCATAATTCTTCACTTTTAAGCAATAAACCAGAATAATTTTCTCCCTATATGGGTCACTGTTTAACTTGTTACAAGCCCCAATAATTCTCCTGAGCATCCCACCTTAGCACTTATATTGTGCTCATCTCTGTTATGCGGGTCTTTGCCTTGAGCTGTAGCTGGGTACATCCCACTAAGCATGTACTCTCCAAACCTGTTTTAATGGAAGCTGCTTTATCTGCTTGGTGGTGGATGATAATGTCTGCTGGAGAGCATCCTGGGGAGCCTGGCAGAGAGTAATGCTGTCATCACTCTGTGGGGGAGGCCTTTGTGGGTGTTATTGCCCTTAGTCTTCCTCCTAAAAACCTTCCTAAGGTTTTGCTCCAGGAAAAGCATAGCTGATGGTGTCTTCACCTGAAGTCCCAGCAAAATTCACCAATTAGTTTTTTTTAAGAAAAACCTTAATCCTGTCCTGATTGCCTGGGTGAGTTTTACAGATGGGAGCTGTATTCCCCAGCCTGCTCTTCAGCAGTGATTTCTTTCTCTTTCTGGTCAAGGTACAAACCTCGTGAGAAACTGAAGGTTAATTTTGGAACTCCAGAGTTCTTGGCTCCTGAAGTGGTGAACTACGACTTTGTTTCCTTCCCAACAGACATGTGGAGCGTAGGCGTCATCACATATATGTTGTGAGTAACCCTGTGAAGGGTCGTGGCAGTGGCATCACGGGCTCTGCAAGAGCACACCAGTGGAGGGAATCTGCAGAGCAGGAACGCAGCAACCACCGAACCCACCTGCCTGTGACTCCTCCTAACTCATTCTGTTAAAAAAAATCCCAGCCTTTAATGCAAAGGCACCTTGCTGTGTCTATTAAGTCTCTAAAAAGAACAAAACCCAAATAATCAGTTTGATAAATATTTAAATGTTCTTTCTTGCCACCTTATGTAGCAAGGTAAAACAGGTCAGGTCTTTTTTTTTTTTTTTTATTTTGATTGTGTTCTTGAGGACTTTAATTTTCAGAATTGCAATCTGATCGTTTTAGTAGCTTGGACTTGGCGTGTGTCTGCACAGAGGAATTAAAGTTAGTGTTAGGCCACAGGTCTAAAAAATGTCATGTCACAAATGGGGCTCAAACTTTCCTCTGATACGTGGACGGTGGCCATGGATGGCTTTTCTATCCAAAGTCTCTGCCTTCTGGTGAGCTGACTTTGCATCCCACAATCTTTCACAATGCTTTCTGTGAACTGGATACGTTTCTGGTTTAAATTCATATGTTAGCCAAAACCCAACTGAATGAAGTAATAACCGACTGAAGCAAAACATTTGGGCTTAGAGACTAATTGAAAAAAGTGTGCCATTGTTCAGAGTGCAGTTTAATTCAAGCCAAGTACGAATACGGCCTTGATTTTGGAAAGCTCTTGAGTCCCCCTAGCTTTCCGAGCTGGGAAGGCACTGAAGTATGTACCTGCATCCCGGTGGAATTGGTTTCCTTGGGGATCTATTAACAGTAGATTAGCTGAGTGAACTGCTAGAGGGTAACATAACATTACAAGACTCTATTGCTCCACGCTCTTTGCTTAGTTTGGCAGGGATTAAGAAGTGGAACCACCCACAGCTGAGAGTCTTTCCTCTCCTTAAGCTAACAACTGTTACAAAACAGAGGATTCATAGAAGGAAAAATGCATCTTGTCTGTAACAACTACTCATCTTCCTCCTATTCTTTTTTTTAAGGCTTAGTGGACTGTCCCCGTTCCTGGGAGAAACAGATGCAGAGACAATGAATTATGTAGTCAATTGCAACTGGGATTTTGATGCAGAAGCATTTGAACAGCTATCGGAGGAAGCTAAAGACTTCATTTCCAGATTACTCGTGAAAGAGAAAAGGTACCTCTTTGTCTGATCGTGAGGACAGTAGCACCTAGTAACATTTAAGTTCCTCCTAGAAAACAATGTTCAGATTGCAGCCAATAGTGAGAACTTATTATCTGACATCTTTCTATGCTGTATCTGGGCTTGCAGGGCAGTTCCTCAGTGATTCAAAAGGAAAACGGCTGTGTACCTTGATTGAAAAAAAGTTGGTTTTCATGGTAACACCAATACGGGCAGAACAGAGGATTTGCTGTCTTTAATATTCCTTCTCTGCCCAAAAGCAGTTTCTTTGTTATTTTGGATTCTCACAAGCCCTGACATAAAATTGCAAAAATGTCCCTTGAATGCCATAGAGGATAAATGGAAGCTGCAGCTGTGAAAATGTGCATTGTTCTCTTTTAAAATGGTCTACAAGCATTTGGTAGGTATTAAGGAGCGTTTGGGACTTAACTCTGCATGTGGCTTCTCAGTCTTGGCTCTGCTGAAATAAAAGGTGATCACACATAGGAAACAACAGGAGAGAATGAGAATGATGTTGATGTCAGACCATGGCTATGGGCTTGGGCAAGGGAGTTAGAGAATTTTTTCTCTTTCTGAGCAGTGATACAGAACTAATCAAAACAGGGAATGATGCATACAGTGAAACAGACTGTGTGGTCGAGGGGAGTTCAAAGGAGTGCTTAGAATATTAACAACTTCCACATCACTGCCTACATCAGACAAATTAGTTCTAGTAATAATTACATTGTGAACAATAAGTCTCATGAAATAATAAACTGAGTTCTAGCATATTGCCAGCAGGAGACAGCAAAGGGGCTTTTTCTCAGACTGATGATAATTTGCTATGAGATTGTAAACTTTGCTTTGGAGTCTTCCATTTTTCTGTGCAATGGGAATTAGATAGTCCAGAGGGAAGCAAATGCAAAGCCTTGGTTAGAAGCTGTGAATGAATAAACTGCAAGAGAAGAGTATTGTCAGTGAGTTGCAAAGAGCAATGATTAATTGGCACAGTTGTTTACTGGGTATATGGGACAGCCTCTGGTGTCCTACAGAGTAGGTACCTTTGCCATGTTGGGACAGCAGGTCTGGCCTTGGGCAAGATCTGTACCTGCTTCCCCTGACTAGACACAAGGTGTGAGTGGGCAGGAGCCTTCTGTTCATCATTTCCCCATCAACAGCTTAGACAAAGCTCAGGAGTTAGGCATGGGCTTTTGTTTGGAAAAAATGGCAAATTAGTCTTTTTTGGCTCAACACCTCTCTCCCAAGATTTTTTCTATTACTGTATAATTCTCAAAGTTTTCACATTTTGGTCCATTGTTGAATGTCAGGATATAATACATGCTTAGCTTGATCCAAGTTTAGGGTGAATAGACAATTGTAATTTTTAAGTATGAGGCACAGGATAAACTTGCACTGTCAGGACAGAGAGATAACGCCACAAATACTGTTTTTCTATACACACTGATTCTCATAGAGTTCTACATTCACATAACAAAATGATACATAAACTGATTAGCCTTTACAGCTGCTTCTTCCAAGAAAAAAGCTACACCCAAACCCTAAAAAGGCAAAATACAGTATTTAACCACACCTTTATTGACCCACTGCAGACTCACCAGCAGTTTTTCAAACCACTTGCCTTTTACGCTGGCATTAGGATCCTGTGCACCAGGATGAACAGCATCTCAGGAGGCCTCTCCACTCACTTGTTTGTTGACTTAAAACAGTTTTTTGTTCATTTAAAGCAGTTTCTTTGTCAATAAGATTGAGGAGTACAGGGCACTGAGAACATGGCAGTGGGGGTACTGGATTTACATGAAACATTTCCTCTCCCGCAGCTGCCGGATGAGTGCAACACAGTGTCTGAAGCACGAGTGGTTAAATAATCTCCCCACCAAAGCCAAGAAGTTCAAGCTTCGTCTGAAGTCCCAGTTGTTGCTGCAGAGTTACCTGGCTCACAGAAAATGGAAGGTAAATGGGTAAAGCTTGGCAAATCTACATCCAGAGGGAAAGTCAGCTCAACACAGGCAGAGCCATTCCCTCTTTGTCTGTACGATGACTTGCTTTTGTCCACAGGCTTCTGTCTTGTAAATATGAATTTGGGGAGTCTATTTTCAATTGTAAATTATGTTTTTTCTCCAGTGGAATGTTATTGCTTCTGTTTTCAACAATTTTGATTTCAATTTTTACTCCTTCTGATTGGTGTTTGTAAGTTGTACACTTGTTTTTTTCCTCTTTAAAAGTTCACAGACTTCAGCTTGGCTGATACTAAATCTTGCTCTTTGTATTGGAGAGACCTTTTTCCATTGACACCAGTTGTGGTGTTCTGTTGTTACTATGGAGTAGAGTTACAACATACAGTAGTTTTGTGCCTCCCGTTGCAGAGAGAAGCCTGGGAGAGAAAAAAATTATGCTCAAACCTGCCCAGGGAGCACTTCAGGACCCTTCTGATAACCCCATCCTCCTTCAGAACTAAATTTTATATAAAAAAAAGTGATAGATAGGATTTTCTATTGAAGCCTGTATTGGATTGTAGGTAATTGATCCTGGAAGGTGAACACAGTGATCTCGTGACAAATAAGCATGTGGAAATGTGAGGAAAACTCAGTGAGGACATTTCCTTTTCTTTTGTTGCTGGAGAGCTGTAATTCCTTACCAAGGAGTTAAACCAGAGGTCTGTATTTTTTTTTCCCACTTCTGCACTTGCATTATAGAAAATACGTGGTCTAAAGATGTATCACTACTCAATTTGTAATAACTCTGCAGAAGTTGACAGTACCAGCAGTCTGTTCTGCAGTAACTGGTAGTTCCCCAGTACAAAGCTGTTCTGCGCTGCAGGCTACACAAGGTGTGGGAGACTGGAGGTAAATGGATTTACTGTGAAGAAAAGCCCATGTCAACCTCGGAAAAGGTCCTTTACATCAGTCACACTCACACTTGGACTGTTCTGTTTTGTTCACAGAAACATTTTTATGTGGTGGCTGCTGCTAACAGGCTGAAGAGATTTCAGAGTACATCTGTCAAGCTTGTATGAAGCACCAAGCACTCTTGGAGATGGACATGAGGCCATGGAAAAAGGACTCAGTATCTTCAATAATTCTCTACCCCTTTGTTTTATAACATAAGGTTTTGTGTCTGTCCTCAAATATTACATGTGTTAGTGCTAAGGTTGCAGAAGTGCCTTAAGGCAGAGGCACTGGAGTAATTTCTAAGAGCAGAAGTTACCTTGTTTGTTTTCACAAGCTTTCAGTTGAAGTATGTAGTGATGGAAAGACATGGCTGTTACTGGGGCTGATTTCTTGCTGAAGGCCTTGACTCTGCAGAGTATTTATTGTTGGTGTGTTTACACCAGAAAACATCATCTGAGTTTTCTGGTTTCTCACACCAAGGATGGGATCTCGAAAGACTTTCTCCATGACTGTGTGGCATCAGTTTTAGAGTACTGCTGCCACAACAGTGGCACAATTTTCCCTTTGGGTGTTTGTTACTTAGAACAAAAGGTACTGGCCATCCATGCTAACATATTTTATTTTTTTTCCAAAAAGATTAATTTTTTTTTCCCTCCAAACATCATGATGATTCAGTGGAACTGCTCAGAGTTGAATGGGTTTAGTTTGTTGGGTCTTTTTATTCTACTCTGTCCTTTAGAAAAGTCACTGCATACTTAGGAAATAGGAGGGATCCTTGTTTCAAGCAACTTAAGTCCTTTGGTCCATTGCTACTTTTTCCGAAGGTAAGTTGAATTTAGCTGAATTGGCTGGACTTCTGGAAGGAAACAAGTGAAATTGCCACAAATAAAACTTGCCTAATGACTATTTGGGCCTGTGCAAAAAGATTGTGTTGTCCAGAAAGAATAGGTTTCCAGACATCATTTTCTATGTTTTTAAAATTTGTACGGGCTTCTCCTTGACTGTGACTGCAGCCCTTAATTTTTTAAGTTTTAGTTTGAGGATTTTTATTCTCCTCTCTGACAATTTTAATGAAGTCTGAGAAGCTGATATGCTGTGAAGTGCAAACTAGGTTTCATTGCTGTTCAGTGGCAGAGAAATGATGCATTGCCAGACTCTCCCTCTAGGCCCTACAGGATGTTGAAGCCCTTTTTTCCTTCACTTTGCTCTTGAATGTTAAATGTTTTCTTCACAATACTAACTTATTTTTGATTTTAAATTTTTTCCTGATGTGTAAACAGTTGGAGCCACTTATAAGCTCTCAGCTGAAAGTATTAACATTATTTATTAAACCTGTGGTTTCCTTCATTCCTGTTCTAGATTCTGCAAAACTCAGTGTGAGTTGGATGGGCTCTTAGGAAAAACAGAAACTAAAACCACTAAAATTAGCTTCCCAGCAAAGGCATCAAACTACCATAAAGTTCTCTGTAACTTTATGGACTTTCATGTTCCTTGAATTTAGTAAAAGTGTTGGTTGCTATTAGAGAGGTTTGTAGGACCAGCTTAGCCTGGTCTAGTTATCTTTCCCACTGTGGTGCTTCTCACTTTGCGTAGTCCTGAATTCTGGACTTCTACAACATTTCCAGAATTGAGACAGAATTACCAAAATCAAGTGAAATCATCTTGACAATCTATCACCTTCTGTGAAGGCCCACTTTCATTCATGTTTTCCCTCCACAGTGGTTCCTGCATGCTAAAATGTGATTATATTAATTGGTCTGTATATTTCTGAATTGATACTAATAAATTCCATTAAAGTAGAATGAGTCTATTCCTCAATTTGTTGTTTAAAGCATTCCATCAAACCTGAAAGCATCTCTGAGTAGGTCTCAACAATGGAATGCTAATGTACAAGGTGGGATTCTCTCCCATCTCAAGGTCTCTCTGCTACGTATTGGATCAGGCTTTAAACAGCAGTTTAAAGTATCTTTATTGTTTCTAGGAATATTTGGGATGTCTTACAAACACAACAAACTTCTGTACAGGTCATAAAAACAAGTCACATTCAGTGACTAAATAGTATTTCTTCAACAGCAAAAAAAAAAGAATACAAAATAAAAAAAATAAATATTAATTCCTCTGCTGGTTTTGTAGCTTAACAAGGCACCATTGGTGCCCTCCCTCTTTTTTCACTGACTGCTTCCATCCAGGGGCCCAAGGACATGTAACTTATTTACACCTACCACATCATTAGAACATTACCTGCTTCCTGCAGCAACAGAATGAAGCTGTTCTGCCACCTAATGCCACGGCTGCTCAAGGTACCAGCCTGGCAAGTAGTCAGACAAGTTCCTTGTAAAATCACCTCAATTCTGGTGTCACTCACTAAAATTAACATTCTTAAATACTTAAAAACTAACTAATAAAATCAGCTGGCTACGAGGCAGCCATCACTGGTACGCTACTGGAACTCTTGCTAGAGCAGAGAGGGCGGGTTAAAATTACGAGCAAGCAGCAGTGGTACTACCCGATGGCGCTGCAGAGACAGTTCCCCTACTTGTCTCTTGCGCCTTAGCAGCGTTTTCCAGGATTTTCTTTTTCCACTCTTCATAGTCCTGCTTTGTTTCAGTCTTTGGCTGTTTACATGGCACCTCCTCGTCATCCTCGGATCCTGTGAGAGAAGGAGAAAGTCCATGACAGACAATCACGGGCAATATGTTGCTGGGAATAATGATGGCAGTGAGTGAATGTACAGTCACAAGCACAGGGTCCGTCACTGTGTTATCTAACCCTCTGGTTTGCTGCTCCCCTCCCCTGCCAGAACTGTCACCTTTTCACCTTTGTGTCTGAATACAAGAGTTGTCCTTAGTTCTACTAGGACTACTCAGTATAAACACTGTCACCCATCTCCCAGGTTCTCTTTGTCCCTTCATGAGCCTGTGGTTTGCGCATTGGCGTAGACTGTCAACTAAAAGTTACGGCTTATTACACAACTGAACTATTGAGCAGCACTAAAGCTTGGAACCGCTCTGGTGAGGCGATTTTAGTTCACAGCTAAACACAACTTACCATCTTCCTCCTCACAGTGCTCCAGGTTGGTCTGCAAGCTTTCAGGTGTCTCTGCAGCCAGTGGAACATCTTCTTGTAAAAAAACATAAGTTAAGTTGCTTTACTTCTGAGTGACGTTTGGGGTTCTACATGCAATTCTTTGACAGCAGTGCCACCTTCCAGAGGTGGTGTCTCCCAGTCAGAGCAGTTCCCTGGTCCAGCCTGATGCCTGAGCTCTATGTGCAGAGGTGCTGGCACACTTCAAAGCTTGCATGGACCTGTTGGCTGCTTTATCTGGCGCTGCTGCTGCATTTGTAACCACAATGATCAATCACATTCATACGTCAAAACCCCTGCTGCTACCCTGCTTGATTACTTAGGCAGGATTCTCAGTTATTTCTTCTTCTATCCCATTCCCACACTTTGTATTGTAGATGCCCACAACACGCCAGGAGCTGTCCAGGTGCCTGCTCCTCCCTGAACTGATCCAGAAACTTCCAGCTGCTTTTAGCTGCTCTAGTGGTGGGGTAAGGTTTTCGGTTTTTATAGGGCACTGCACTATGGGAAGATCTAGGGAGAGAGCCGTAGCTTTTGGGTTGGATTCAGGCAGCACAACCCAGAAACCTTCATGATAATAAGCATGAAGACAGGGTGAAGCAGGGCTACTATCAGTGGGAGAGTTGGACTGAAAGCCTGGGAAAGGAAAAAGGAGGCAAGTAGGAAGGAGCAGAGAGATAAGGGCAGGAAGACGTGTGTCGTATTTCAGTCTTCCTCCTCCACAAAAAGGAGTGGTGAGAGCTGCAGGTTCAGGACCAGGTGAGAAAGATTCCTCATGTTTGCCAGCCATAAGTGAAGGGATGGTGTCAGGTAATGGCTGAATTACTACCAGAAGAGCAAGGTGTAGGGTTGTTAATCCTGCTGTGGGGGAAAGGAAA
This sequence comes from Nycticryphes semicollaris, assembly GCA_013400055.1. NCBI lineage: Eukaryota > Metazoa > Chordata > Aves > Charadriiformes > Rostratulidae > Nycticryphes > Nycticryphes semicollaris. Next base: position 63,017 of record VXBJ01003370.1, on the reverse strand, counting down.
ACACAGAAGTGAGTCAATCAAAGCGAGAGAGAGGTAGCGAGATGTTTATGTTAATCTGTGTCATGTTGCCATGTTAACAGGATGCAGAAAGCAAGCAAGAAGCAGGAATTCAAGATAGGTCAGATAGTATGGGAGAAGCAGGAAACAAATTGCAGCAGCAGCGAATTTAAGGAACAGTGAGCATTTGAGAAGTGAGGAAAACATTTATTTTTGGCCTTGCGATATGCTAAGCTGTTTTGACTTCCCCAGAAGCAATTACTGTGACTGGGAACTGGGCGACAGAAAACATGTTAGAATGGATAGGCAGGTTTGGCTGAAAGTGATCAGAATGAAATCACCAGTGGCAGAAGGTGGAGCACTGTGAGGCCAGGCCATGGGGATGCTGTGGTTAAGGGATAAAGCCAAAAAACTTACTACTGAGTTGCTGGCTTATCTTCTCCAGTTGATTGCACAGCCGGTCAAATATTGCTTTTTTCACCCCAGACATGGCCAACATTTTAGTTTTGTCCACTTTTAGCTTCAAACTCCTACAAGAGAAAGTCATCTGTGTATAAAGCAATACTCAACCAGCTAGCAGTCAGATGAGGTGACATTTACTATACCAGCACTGCCTGTGAGAATCAGGAAGGTGGACCTGAGTTTTTGTCCTATCTAAATCCCTGTCTCACTCAGAAACCAACTTATTTGAAAAACAGACCCCTACACTACGCAGTCAATACAGCTCAGACATTGAGACCCAGGGCTAGTTCAAGTTACATGAGGAAATTCTATTGGGAAAAGGTACTTTTCAGATTTTGAGAGAACCAGGGCAAAATCCCACTACTGCAAGAAGATGAATGGGACCTCTGTGTCACGGGAACATTTGTCAGGAGCAGTGCAACTACACAGCACCTGAACTGCTTCATAAGACTGTCAAGGTGTAATACTTAGAAAGAAAGGGTTGGCTGAGTCACATGTTCCTGACACCTCTTTTCCAACAGGCCTACAGCTATTGGATCCATCACCCAAAGCTTTTTCCTTCTTCAGAATGGCTGCTTCTTGGTGCTGAGAAGCAAGTTAGTAGCCATTCTTCCACCCCAGGCAGTACCTCGCTAAAAGCCACTTTCTGCTTTGTGCTCAGCTCAAATCTAACCTGACAAGGGAAAAAAAATCCCACTAAATCTGAGTATGTTATTAGGGAATTATGTTATGCTGGTTAGGCTGAGGAAGCAGGGTGAATTGCAAAACACTACCAGAAGTTCTTCAGCCACTGCTATGGATGTGTCCTAAAGGAATTACCCACAGTATCCACTTACATACCAGGAAAGCCAAATTTCATTTATTTAACGATAAGTAATTCAAGATCCTTTTCTGTATATTTGATACAATACTTCTGCTTTCTTGTGAAGGCAAATGCAGCACAGGTTGGAGACGTCACTGTGCAACAGGTCTGGTTTGCTACAGCTCTCTCCATTTTCAGGACCAGGGCAGAAAGATGCACTAAGCAAGACCCTTCAGACTATTCAGACATGCCAAATGAATCAGCTGCTAACACTGTCAGTGCTGTTTCTGTTTGGTGTCTCCCAAAGTGTTTAAGCCCATAAAAGATCCCTCAAGCTATACTCACCTGCATGCAGTGAATAGTGCAGCTGTTATAAACAGTGGCTTTGAGAAATCGAGGTCCATTTGCTGTGCTTCGGAGAGACTGGATTCATACCTAAAGAACAACAATAATAGAGATAAGTGTATAGTGCATTTGCCTCCAATGAAACTGTTGAAATTAATCTGTCACAAGTACTCGGCAGTTCCACAGGTCACTTGGTTCATTTGGTCCTTTGCAACCCAGTCAAGCAGAAACAGCTGTTATTGGCTGAGAAGAGCAAGAGAGACTAGGGAAAAGAAGGGAATGATGACCTCCTCTTTCTGAATTAAAGGTATTTTAAATTAAGGATTTGGATCTACGCATGTCAGTAAAATCTATTTCTTGTGCTGCCCATCCACACAGCACTTTTATCTCTACCTTACATCAAAAAGTTACAATGAGATGCTTTGCATAAATCCATCCTATAACAGAAAGTAGAATTACAGTTTCTCTTATTCCTCTAATATGTAGATTAGACAGATGAAGGCTTAAATATAGAAAGTGGTGACAGATGTGCAGCACTAAGTAAGAATTATGTTTTTTTCTTCTCCAAAAACTGTCCCCGAGCTATTTTTTTCAGTTTGTAGCACTGACAAGCATACACAGCCTTTGTTCACTGACCTGCAACTCAGAATATTCTAAATCCCTAACTGCATTTAAACATGAGCTACCAGGGTGACAGCACTCCAGAACAGAACTCTTCAGTGATTGTAACATGTACTTCCCCAAGAGCAGGGTGCAAAATTTTAGTTAAATCTGTTGAATGTCCATTGAAATGTTCTATTTTTACAGGTAGAGTACTGTGCATTGTTAAGAGATCTTCTCCAAAAGGGAGGATTTATTTCTACTGAGCATTACATCCAAACCATGACATGATCCACAGTTAAATGGAAGACAATGTAATGATTTGGACAAATACAGGGACTAAGAGTCCTACGTTTTTCATACTATTCCCAGTTGAAGAACTAGGACTTAGACAATGACTTACTGAGATTCCCATACTCTTTCTAACACATCCCCTAAAAAGTGGCCTAGATAAATCACTGGAGTGTCAGTGCTAAGAATTCATTTCAGCACTCCGGTCAGTGGGAGATACCTGGCCCTTTGAACCATCAAGCTCTTTACACAACAAAGAATCTTACTAGAGGTTACCAGTGTGCTCACAAGAGCTTCCTCACCTCTGCAGTATTTTCGAAGCAGTGGTCACTGCTTCTGTGCAGCAGAATTGCACAGCCAAGTCTCGCATTCCCAGTCTGGGGTTCACCTCTAGCAAACACTCCAAAGACTTCATGGAGCTCTGGTAGGTTGTCTTGTTCAAACCGGAGAGTTTAACAAAATAGCTCTTTCAAGAAGACAAAGACAAACCCCAAGAATTAGAGAGATTGCTTCCCAACATCTTATTCAGGCAACCAAACCAGACTAGGGAGAAACTGCACAACATCATCAAATAAAGTTCAATTGCTACATTAAACAAATTTGTGCGATCAATGTTCTAAGTTTTGACTGCACACAGACCTACGAATGCCACATCTTTTAACATGGTGTTATTTTTAGAGCATTTTATTGGAAGTGAGGTTTGTCTTTTCTATATGTGATATGGCCCTTTTATCACAAGGTGGTTGAAAACAAATGTAACTAAGGTTTGGGCAACTTAAAGAGTTGAGCAATACTTTCATGTTGCCCCTCATGTGGTCAGGTCCAATTAAGTTCTTCTCTGCCTGTGAACTGACAGTCAAGAACATCTTGTACCAGGCATTGCTTTGGCAGCTCAGTGCCATTTACCTGGCAAGTCTGCAGGTGGAGGTTTAGAGGTAGCACTATAGAGAGGGATTCCTTGGAGCCACTGCTTCCCTTCCTCAGAACAAGGGACATATCTTAAATTTATCATTCTTGCTGGTAGTTTATTCAATTACCAAAAGAGAGCTGAAATTATAACAAAGCAAGTTATGAAGTGACTACCACACACCTCAATTTGCCCTGTTTCAAACTCTGAGTAGAAAAGGCTCTGTGTTCAGCAGCACGGGTAGGGTGACAGCAGTTATCGCTATTCCTTTCCCGCTCCCAACATGCACTATCCAGAAGAACCGTTTCAATGGACTTACAGAGCCAGTGTCACACACTGTATCTTCTTACTTTGTCAGCTGGGAGTTTCATGAAACCAGCCGCGAGGTCCAGGCACATCACAGCGCTGCTCGTCGCTGTCATCTGAGCCATTAACCCCGTGCATTTCACCTGGGACAGCCGCAGGTACTCTTCAGCTTTTCTGCAAAACACCCGGCAGACCAAGCCCTCCTTAACAAAGCCGCGCTTAGAGCACGGTGCGAGTGGCGGGACAGGAACCGACCGCCCCGAGGCCCGCCCGGCCCAGCGGCCCACTCCTAGGGGTGGCTGAGGGAAAGGGGGAGCCGCCAGGCCCACAGAAGCCGTCCCCCAAAGAGGACGGGGAACCAGGCCAGCACCGCACGGACGGACCCGCTCACCCGGCGGGGGCTGCTGGGCCGTAACCGAGACCGCCGCACGACCCGCAGGCTTCTCTCTGCATGCGGGGACAGCACCGATCCCCCCACCTACGCCCCCCGCGCTGCGGTAACAGCCACCGCCTCTCTGGGAGCTGCCCCGCGGTACCTGACGACGGCGGGCTGGGCTAGGCCCAGGCGAACGGCCAGGCGCCTCACCGCGCCACGCTCCATGCCGCCTCCCGCCCGCGCTCCCCGCGGCCCGCTCCGGCAGCCGACTGGCCGGCTCCGCCGCCAATCATAGCCTTCCGCCGCCAATCGGCCTGGACCTGGAGCGGACCACTTCCTCGGAGCGGACCAATGGAAGGGCCGCAGGGCGGTGGCGGGGCGGGGCGGCGCGGGCGGCGTAGTCACATGACGGTGCGCGGAGCTGTGGGGCGTTGCTGGTGGGGGCGAATTGTGGCGGTGGCGTCGCGACCATGGTGAGGGGCCGCGGGAGGCGCGCCGTGGCTGGGCCGCGGCAGGGCGGGCGCGGCCGGTGGGCGCTGCGGGGTGCGGCCCGGGGGACTCGGCACTGATCTCTTGTGTGTGTGTGGGTGGGAGGGGTCCGGCCCGTTCTCGCCGGTGGCCCAGGGGCAGGCCCGGCCGGCCGCGGGGCGGGGGCGGGGGGGAGAGTCCTGCTCGCTGCCGCTCGGGAACGCCGTCAGCGGCCGTGCTCGGCTGGTGGGGCAAGGAGGGGACCGAGCCTCGCCCGGAGGCCGCCGCCTGTCCCGGGTGGGGCTGAGGTGAGGGCTGGGCCCGCTGTGCCCCTGGTAACGGTTCGCCCTGTGGTGAGGGTGGCCTTGGTTAGTGCAAGTGGCTGGGCTGAAGCGAGTGCGCTGTTGGGGGGGTGGGGAAGCAGGTGCCACACTCGCGGTCAGAATTACATGTGTTTTAGCGTGCTGGTCCTGTCATCAACCCGAGGTTTTGTCATTTCCAGTGCCGTGCCTGGGTGCTCCTGTTGTCCACCCTACAGTCGACTGTTAGGTTGTTCCCTACCCTCCAGGGCGGTTGTCTCAGGCTCTCCCAGCGAACCGTCTTTCTCTTCCTGCAGGCGAGGTGGCTGTGCGTTGGTGGGCCTGGCTTGGGAGGGATGTTTTGGAACAAACGTTGGTGTTATTAGAGAAGCAAACGTGAGATTTCAGCGTGGAAGTAGCTCTTATTGAGAAACGCTTTTCAATGCTTGACAAAAATAAGGGGACAATCAAGTTTCTTAGTAGAACTGCAAAGTGTGTCTAGTGTGTCTTCTGTGGTATTTAACGTTCAATAGGATTTTAAGAGGCACTTGCTGTAATCATCACAGTGTGTTGATTAGCCAAAGTGTGGAATACAAACAGTACTAACAGTATCTAGGCAGTTAGGCGGAATCTAACTAAACACTTTATACAGTAGGGATTGTACAGTTCCTAGCCTTTTGAGACAGGCTTTAAAGTTATGTTTATATTGGTTTAAGTTTAGTACTATATCCGGCAGAGGTCTGTGTGGGAGCAAAACCTGTAGTGTAACTTGAAAGATGAATGGCAAATACTTAATTGGGTGATGAGAAATGCTAAATCTATATAGATAGTGGTCTCTACGCTGTTCGTGCTTTGTGGTAGTCATTAATTCAAGATTAATGCAACTTTCCTCTGCCTGTCACTTCTATGGGGACTGGCCAGAGACCTGTCTTGTCTCATGTCCTCTTTCTAAGAGTAGCTTATATCAAGTGATTCAGGAAAAACAAACTTAGAGGTGTTTGTAGCTATTAAAAGTATGAACATCCCCTCTACCAAATTGGGCTCCACTGCCATTTCCTATGCCAAGCTTGGCTTAAAGCCTGAAGCTGAATATTTAAGTACCTTTAGTAGGACTGACTCTAAGAGGACTCTGGTTTTGATCATTCCCTGAATAAGAAGTCCAGCCCCTTGTCTTGTGGCTTCTTGTACTAGTGCCAGTTTAAATGTGAAAAATGTTTTCTTCTCTTTGATTCATCTTCAAGCTCCTGTACTGTGAGAGAGAAGTTCTGGAGTTGCCTTCAGTATTGCAGAATAACACTTCCTATATGGTATTCAATGCTTATGCATTTTTTGTTAATCCCAAGCAGCTCAATGACTTTTACAGCAACCCATTGCATGCACTCAGGCATCTGTAGGCTGGCAGTTGTCCTGGTCAGCTTCTGTAGCTAACCCATCTTCTGGCTTGGGTAGCATTCATTTTAAATGCCTCAGTGGTGACTGGTGGTAGGTAGTCCCAATAAAATCCAACTAGGAGGAGGCAGAAAAACCTCCGTGGGTAAATCTTCATTGTGGTTCTAAACACAAGTAAGCGAGCGAACGGAAGAGTCACGTGCAGAATAGTCTGTAAGCACATCAGTTATCCAAAGAAAAGTCCTTAATCATTTAGAGGTTAGATGAAAATGCACTTTAGAATGAAACAGAAGCAAAACCTTCTACTTTGTATTATTTGTAGTCTGCATCCAGCTTAAGGTACCCATGTAAGCAGAATACATCGAGTTTGTAGGGTCCATGTGCTTGCCTTGAATTCTGCTGTATTTCAATACAATGTAGTTCTTGCTTTTGAGTACTGCAGTTTGTCAGGTTTTTGAGTGGAATGAGTATGTTACCTAGTCAGCACATTTACCCAAAATAATAACCATCTCCATAGTGCAGCTAAGTCTCATGTATGAATCTTAGGAAGTCTTCTCATGGAGATGAGTGTTAGAAAATAAGTCATCCACAATAGGTGTAATGTTTACTTTATATGTTCAGGAGTAGTTGCAATTAAGAAGATAAACAAGGTCCAGAATAACGTGTGCTGCTGTGATAATACTTTTCTAAATTATTTGTGGGATAACCTGTAATACCCACTCCGATCAGCCAGGTAGCAGACTTCTTCCAAGCTAGTTTGAGGTTTAAAGCAAATTCTTATTTTCTAATCAACTTACAGTTCAGTAGACTTTATTAAAAAAAACCAAAACAAACCCAAAACACAAACCAACCACAAAAAAATCAAAGCCTGAAACAAACAAAGAAAAGAAACCCGCTTCAAAAGCCAGCTCTGATGTGTGTTGGGACTTCTATAACTTGCATACAGTGACTTATGATAGTCTTTTTTTTTGAAGGCAGAAAAAGCCTATGGTCTCTTGTACAGAAACTGATAGTTTACCTGAAAGAGGGCAGTTCTGTCCTTTCCCCACTGCTCACTTGCTTCCCTGTGGCTTCAGAGGAAAGTAAGTTATGGAACAAGTAAGCAGAAAACTGTTCACATCAGCTCTCCTTTTTTCTCTAACATTTGCAGCATACCTAATGGGGGTAGGGCTGAGGATTTCTTGAGTCTAAATGGCTGTGTAATTGCTTACCTTGTGTTCATGCAGGATTTTATACCTTATTGTACATGCCGTTGACAAGGTAGGACATTCTGTGCCTTGGTTACAGAGTACTACTGCTTTTCTCTAATGTCAAAGATCTTCCACTTCAAAAGCTTTCGTTCAAGATTCTTGCTTGTAGATTGACATAGGACTCCACAGTGCAGTTGCATTTTTGATAAAATGACACTTGAAAGTATCATCATGTATTATTAGGTACCTAATTTGAAGTGGAAGATACGGAACATAGATTTATTCTGCATCGTATCTGACAGAAGAACTGGTTTCTGGTTTGATGTGTGTTCTAGCTGTCATTGGTAGGCTTTTGCTGTATGTTCTCTTTACTTCGGTTGTTTTTTGCTACAACTTCCTCAAACATCAGGCATATGTATCAGGATATGTGTATTTTGATGTGATTTTTTTTTTTGTGTTTGTGTGTGTATGTGTCACTTGATGATAACCAAGTTGTGTGGAAATGCCCTGTAGCTCTGAAGTTGAAAGTAGCTTGTTTCTGAAATAGAAAAGGGTAAGCTGATAAATATTCAGAACTTGAAACTGGGAAAGTAAGGAAGAGGTGCATGTTAAAATGTTTTCTCCTTTTGTAGAAATAAAGCTGTTACAAACAACACCTTGGGCTGGTTCACTTGTGTGCTTATGACAATCAGTGGTAGGTGATTTCACTGCCTGCGCGACTGAAATGCTGAGGTTGTCTTTTCTTTAGACATGAAGTGAGGTACCCTTGTTGTAAAGATGTCTTTATTTAGACAAATCGCCTTCTCGGTCCTCAAATCAGGACAGATGAATGTGATTTTACTCTTAATCTTGAGGAGATACAGAAGAAAAAAAGTGAATCTGTTGTGCTACCATGGAAATGCTTCTGTTGATTAATTCAGTTCCATACGTATTACAATTCCAATGTTGAGTACAGTGTGGGGACTTTGCTGCTCAAATTTTGAGCAGAAATGGAAGTACTGTCAATGTCTTCTGTTGATGCAGACAATTTGATGTAGAGCAGACTCTTGCCCATTATAAAAGGGGAAGCTAGGTCTGGCAGATCCAGTATGATCTGAAGTGTAATCTCAAGCTCGTAGTAGCCATTATGCTTTACCAGTGGCTTTTACACAAGTAAGGAAACTGATGTATGTGCAGTCTGCCAGCCACATCTTAGGGCTGTAGCAATTATGTGTTTCAATAAATACTTTAACTTGATGTTGTTGTCCAAAGGCCTTAGTTTCACTGCCTTACTTGCAAGGTTTTATGTGGTTGTAGGGTGAATGGTAAACTATTAATCAGCTGAGCTAGTCTTCTAGCTTATTTAATGCTTTACAGCCTGAACAGCTCTTCTAGCACAATGTGGCCCTGTGAACAACTGCAGATGGAAAAGCAGAACAGGTATCTGTGGAAGCTTAATGCCTATTAAGAGAAAGAGGGGTTAGAAAGCTGTGGTTAGTGTGAATGCCACTCTACTGGGCTTTAATGTAGAGGTATCTGGTGTGGATCAAGTATATGGCGTTCAGCTCAGTAGTGATGTATCTTCTCTAAAGCAGGGCTGTGGGTTCAGGGGACTGCAGGGTGTGACAAACGTGCAGGTGTAGACATAATTCAAGTCTATTACAGGATGTTTTGATATTGTTTGTTGCACACTAGTCCCGGCACTGTCATTTTCTGCTCCTTGAAAATCTGATCTGTCATGGAATAAATAAAGCTTAGCAATTTCAGCAAAGTTCTGTTGGCAGAATGTACTTGTTTCACAGTTGGAGGTTTTCTAGAGTTCGTAGCTATTGAACTTCCTGGGAAATAGGATCATCAATCCATGGGTACCACTTTTGCCTTGTACTTAAACTGTTTTTTTGGAAGACCCACACTTTGTGATTAATTATGAGCTTTGTTAGAGGTGCAGTTACTCTAATTAGAAGGGGTAGGGTGTTTTTTCTGTTGACAAAATAGACTTGTTAATTAGTTACTGTGAATGGTTTGAAGCGTGTTAAGTCATAGAAGTGATGGTTGGAAGGAAGATTCTTTCATGTAACCTTCATGAAGCAGGATTGTCACCAGTGTTAGATCAGATTGAAGGTGCTCAGTCACCCAGCTACACAAAAGCGAGGCCGAAGGCAGAGATTAACTGCATATTTGGGTATGATCAAGGCAAGAACAGTACTGCATGGCACTGTCTGTTCTCACTATGTGGAAAATGATAGTGGGGAGATACTGTCTGTGACTTATCAGGGAGATTCCGACTGCAGAACAAGAATCAAATTAAATACAGGAGAAAACAGTAGTTAAAGATGAGACTGGGAACCTTCTGAACACAGTTGATAAGGAGAACAAGTATAAATAGTTGAGAAATTACTGAAGCTGCAGTCTTGGAGAACCTGCTGTGTGAATCACTGTGTGTGTGGTATTTGTCAAGACTAGAGAAGGTGCGATTGCGACACGACGTCAGTGCTTGTATCTCTGTCAGTATTTCAGAGAGGCCATCTGAAAACCAACAGCAAGATTAGGAGAGGCTGTGAGGCTTTAATGAGATGTTGAAGAATGGGCTTAAACAATAGTGGACAGTGGTGTTTCCTTGTAAGGCGTTAGGAGTAAGGCTGGTTGCGGGTGGGGAGAGTATTAGGGACCTAAGTAGATTTGGACATCTTAGAGGATAATGTAAAGATGCTCATAGAAACTAGTCTCATCAGCCTGGTAGGAGGTGGGGAGCAGCTGAAGTAAGAGAAGGTCTGTTATAGGTGGGTTGGGGGGAAGTATAAGGCTGAAGCAATTAACTTAATCAATATTGTAAGGCAATTCTGTATGATCCTTGGAAAAACAAAAGATGTTGAAGGCCTGGAATGTTTGTCCATGAGGAGAGGTAAGAGGAAGTGGGTCGCCAGGACAAGTAGAGGACATAAGGAGTTGTTGCTTCTCTTCAGTTTGTACTGCTTTTTGCAAGTTGCTTCTACTTGCCGGAAAGCACTGACTGAACTTTATCCTTTGCTTATCTGAAACTTGCCTTTAATAGAGTTGTGTGGCTCAGATAGCAGTTAACTGAGAGCTTGTGAGTCCAGGGAAGCATCTGTACAGTTGCTGTGTGTGTGCTCTGGGCATTGCTTTGAAGTGGAGAGAAGTAACAATCCTTCCTTTCAGCACAGTGATGTCTTTGCATTCTCTTGAAGCTTTTTCTTGCTGGATACTCACACTGGATTTTGACCCCTGTGTGTTAGAAGAGAAAAGGTGACCCTGTTCTGTCCCCATGGGTTTGTGCTCCAAGAAGCAATGGTACTCATAGGCTACCTACAACCCATCTCCTCCCTGCCTTCAGGTTTTTGCAGAGGTTGGGAAACTTTTCCCTTAAATATCACATATCTGACAGTGCTATAGTGGTCACACTGCAGTGTTACTTGCACTGTGTTCTAAACTATAGGAAACCTATTTGAATCAAGTCATAAGCAGCTTCATAAAAATAATGGCATTCTGTTGTTTTCTTCTAGCCAACAACACAGCAATCTCCTCAGGATGAGCAGGAAAAACTCCTGGATGAAGCCATTCAGGCTGTGAAGGTGCAGTCTTTCCAGATGAAGAGATGCTTGGTGAGAACATGACTTCTGAAATGCAATGAGGCTTCTTGTCTGCTAAGAGTAAAACAGTAAATCAATACTCATCTCGAGTGATGTGAGGAAAGTTAACCCTTTATGTATCTTTCTGGCAGAGGCTTTATAAATAAATGAGGGTGGCTACTGAGTGATAGTGAGCTATGAGTGTTCTTTGAATATATCTTCCTGATTTTGCTTCAGTATTTGACAAGACAAATTATAAAGGTGCACCTTTATAATTTATGCGCTTGCATTTAGGTAAAGCTAAACTGAGAATAAGCCTGCCATTTGATATCAGAAGATAATCACCTAAATTCATTTTATGTGGAACTATATGATGAGAAACTAGCCTTGTTTGTTCAACACCCTGTTGGGTTTTTTTTCCATGTGGACTTTTCTTGGCACGAACCACAGGTTGTGAGGCTAATCATGAATTACCTGCTGCACAGGATACATTTTGTAGTGAATAATTGCAGACTGATGCATGAGTTCTTCTGTGATTAGACAACCCTAGCCAATAGTATTATTGTTTTGAAATTCGGATGGGCAACGTAGTACAAGCTACATACTAAGTAACTGGATTCAATTAGAGTTGTTGCTTTCCTTATGCTTACTTAATATTTATATGCTTTTTTAAAAAAAGCTAAAAGTGCAGCTTTCTAAAAAACTGCAACTGCCTAGTATTATTTCTGATAGATTGTTCTCCCTTCCTTTAAAGGACAAAAACAAGCTCATGGATGCTCTGAAACATGCTTCCAACATGCTTGGTGAGCTGCGGACTTCTATGTTATCTCCAAAGAGCTATTACGAGCTCTGTATCCTTTGAAGAAGAAATGAATGCTTGAAATGCTAATTTGGAATGAAATGTGCATCTGCTTTTCTTGGTACAATGGCATCTCTCCTCAGTCTCAGATATTTACTGATACTTTTCCCCTCAGTAGTTAGTTATCTGGACTTATTTTAGGAAAATGTATAGTTATTTGCTCCCTGTGTATTTATCCCAATTGTGATTATTGTTTTCAGAAGTTCCAACTACTTAGGCATATTTGGCACAACACCTTTCCTCCTGGGTGTGAATGGGCAAATTACCATGTAAATCTGTTGTTGACATTCTGACTTGAAATCCTTAACTGAGAGAAAAAGATATGGCAATTTCTGATGAGCTGCACTACTTGGAAGTCTACCTTACAGATGAATTTGCCAAAGGGAGGAAAGTGGCAGACCTTTATGAGCTAGTACAGTATGCTGGAAATATTATTCCAAGACTGTAAGTGTGTGTATGTTAGTGTTGGGGTTTGGTTGGTTGGTTTTTTTGCGGGGGATGGGGGCTATAGTGGACAGGCTCAGGATTCAGGTAATGATTGACTCTGCATTCCTGCTTGACAGCAAGAATTCAGCTGGCAATGGTGAATAGTATTTCTGTGTATCTTGAGAGTGGATTGCTATGAGATTTCTGAGATTTAGGCCAAGAGTGCAGCTGCAGAAGATCACTTCCTCCTGCCATTTGTTGGGTACCACATTCTGATCAGCGAGATTAACTTTCAGAGTCATGAACTTTTTCCATTATCCGTTAATGAACTTGTACTTGCAGATCTAGGTTTAGATCCTCACACACAGTATGTACTTCATAAGCATCTGGCTCTTTGGAGAGTAGGAAGCATGAGAAGGAAGTTGAAAATTTATGTATCTTAGTTCTTAAAAGTTTTGTGTTTCTGAATATGCTTTTTTGGCTATGTGTTAGCATGCTAGAGATGATAGTGGAAGGCTTATCTTAAAATATGTGACTGTTGAGCTGGTGTAGATATGCAGACTTAAGACTCAGATTTTGCTTGGTCCTGCAGTTTTTAATTCCTGACCTTATGCTTGTGCCAGGAAGAGGCTTTGGAAACATCAGGTGCATCCATATGCAGTTTCTGGGGGTTCACTAATGACTACCACAATGTCTTTACTCCTCTGCAAAACTGCCTTGTCTGCCTGCCTGATGTAGACTCTAATTCTCTCTGAAGAATTTTGGGTGTTTTCTGTGCATATCCACGCATGAGGCAGAGAAGTGTGCAGAGAGGGGGTTGAGGCCTTGAAGGTGAAGGTTCTGAGCATTATCTGTTTGTTTCCTTAAGCTGAAGAGGAGTCCAGTTATACCGGAGCATAAGTCCTTTGCATCTTGCATGTTCCTTCTATCTGTTGCTTAATGTAGAGATGCTGAAGGAATGGGTACAGGTCTGGGGATTTCTGAAGAGTGTAACACATGTCCTGCTAGACTACAGTATGAAGGAGGCTTTTAACTGTTTTGCCATAATATATTCCTTACCTACATGTATCAGAGCTTTTTCCAGCTTAGTGGGGTGCTGGAAGTATAGGCAAGCACTGAGAGCTTTCTGAACTCTGCATGCTGGGCATTTACACATTCAATGTATAAAGCATTGTAATGAGGTGAAGTGGCTGTTCAGACTTGCTGTGCTCTGTAGCAGAGGAGTAGAGAATTGAAAGCTGACTAAGTATCTTCTAGATCTCATAATTTTGGATATTTTGTTGCTTTCTGTGCTTTGGTAATGCTGCTAGAATAGAAAAAAGGAGTTGTTGCCTTTAAGTGTGATATTGTTACTTTACAAATTATTGTTTGGTTGTGTGCCTTTTGCAGGTATCTCCTGATAACAGTTGGTGTTGTCTATGTCAAGTCATTTCCACAGTCCAGGAAGGATATTTTGAAAGACCTGGTGGAGATGTGCCGTGGAGTACAGCATCCTCTTAGAGGCCTCTTTCTTCGAAACTATCTGCTGCAGTGTACCAGGAATATCTTACCAGATGAAGGCGAGCAAGCAGAGTAAGAAAGATGGGCTTTATCTTCAAAAAATAGATTGTTTTTAACAGATCGTATTGGAATTTTCTATATGACTTTCTTCAGGTTTGAGAGATAACTCTATAAATTTGACAGGTGTTTTTTCATTAAGAGTTTACTTTCAGAACTAAGGTTTCTCATGAGTGAGAATGTGAACCTTTCTAACAAACCCAGATACCCCACCACATACTTCCCCACCCTCCTGCCTTCTTAAAAATTACATGTTCACAAGTGGATGGAAGGATGAATACCTCTGACAAGCTTTTCCTGTTCCTAATCTGTTCTCAATTGCAGTGAAGAAACCACTGGAGACATCAGTGATTCAATGGATTTTGTGCTGCTGAACTTTGCTGAAATGAACAAGCTTTGGGTGCGAATGCAACACCAGGGCCATAGTCGGGACAGAGAGAAAAGGGAGCGAGAAAGGCAGGAACTGAGAATCCTAGTAGGAACAAACCTGGTTCGCCTCAGTCAGTTGGAAGGTGTTAATGTGGAGCGATACAAGCAGGTGGGATGTCTCTCCAGCCTTTCTGACTTCAGTTACTCTTTCCAAATGAAACCAGTTTGTTTGAGGTGCAGCTTGAAGTGTTACAGCAATTCTAAAAGTTCAGTAATCCTGGTGGTTCTAGAGAATTCTTCACCTGAGGAAAAGTTCTGAATGCTGATGAAGCTGTTGTGGGACTGAGGACATAACTCATGCAACTTTCCTATAAGCTGGTCTGTAATTTTGGCAAGTTTCAAAACTTTTTCTTCCTGATTCCCCGTTTGAATTACAGAATGAGTTGGTTTAAGGGATATATACACACTCTGCATTCTGTGATAGACTTTACGAGTTAAATGAAGCTGTGCCTCTCAAAGCATTCAAGAGAACTGTTATTGCATGAAATGATAGTCAGTCAATTATATTATTTAGAAATCTGTCCCTTGTAAGCTTTACCATAGAGCTGCTGAAAACAGCTTTGAGCAATAGTGCTGAAACACTGAGTAATGGTACGTGCCAGCAAAGCTAGTAGCACTGACTTAATAAATCAAAGCTTATAGGTTGTATAATGTACGAAAGGGACAGATGTCTGAGAGCAGTAGATTTTTCTTTTCTTCTCTGAAGGCTGGAACTGCTGAAAACTGGAACATTTTATCAGAAAGCCTTATGGAAAGAATAAGCTGAGAAATGTGAGAAATGCTGTTCTGCTTGGATTAAATGCATATGTGTGAATATAAACTCAGAAAGTAATTGTAAAATCACTGCAAGACTTTCTTTCCCTGTTCCAGATTGTTCTGCCTGGAATACTGGAGCAAGTTGTAAACTGTAGAGATGCTTTAGCTCAGGAGTACCTCATGGAGTGCATCATACAGGTGAGCTTGCTTAAATTCAGTTGCAGTGATGGGGCACGAGGTCACTTACTTCTGTAGTTTAGTCAGATTCAAGCCACTTTCACTTCTTCCTCATGAACTAGAAAACTTTGTCACTGTGACTCTTACGTAGTGGCTTGGCACATAATATTTTTGGGCATAGTGGAGATGAATCTATTTTATGCTTCTTCAGTTGCAGAAGCTTGGAAGCATCTGAGCAGCATTGCCTACAGCATGAATTGTAATAGATAGCTGGGCCCTCAAGTTACCCGTTTGTCTTGTGTTTTTTGCTTCATGCTTTTACCCAGCCAAGGTCAGCTTGGGGAACTATGTGGCTATCTGCTTTAGAATGACTCTGTTGCATTGTACTGCTGTGTAACAATGGGCAAATTCAGTTTATAACTTGATGACTGTTGATATAAAACTTCAGGTTTTCCCAGATGAATTTCACCTCCAAACCCTGAACCCGTTTCTCAGAGCCTGTGCTGAGCTGCACCAAAATGTGAATGTGAAAAATATAATTATTGCTTTAATTGACAGGTGAGTGACCAAGGGGGTGGGGAATTAGCTCAAAATGAAGTTTTTGTTGTGCATGAGCAGATGATAAGTGTTCTAGCATTAGAAATCTTTCAATTTTTGGTATTGGTTAACTTCCCTATTTCTGTGGTTTTTTATCAGCTGTAATTAAGGCTGTGAAGAATATTAGTTCTATGACTCTGCTTTTACAGCTTCCAATGAAACCTGCTTTAAGGATTGATTAAAACTTGTAAATGGTTTAAACCTGGAAACAACACATTCAGTACTGACTGATGTCATATTTCTTAACTGAAGCGGCAGCAGTTCAGACAACCATGTGTTTTGACAACCGTATTGGTCATAGGCACCTCTTGAAAACTTGAAGATCCTAGAGGCTAATCATACAGCAAGGATACTTTACCTTGCAGTTTTCATCAAAGACCATAGCATATCTCTTCAGAAAAGAGCTAGTAGGAAATGGAACTGCCACCTTAATTCTTTGCTTACCATTAGCTTCCTGCTCAAACACACTCTCAAAAGTGTGTTTTTCCTGTGGATGTACTGCTTAAAGCTGCTTGCACTGAATTAAAATACGGGGGAGAAGTTGGAATTGAAGTTTTGATTTGTATCTTGAAAAGAACACGGATTACAAGCGAGTATGTGTACTTTTTTAGTGCAGAGAGGAAGTAAACTTATATGGCTTTGAAGCCTCAAAATAGTCTTGTCCTTGCATTTGCGCACAAGCATATGTGTGTCTGGTCCACCTAGCAATATATGGGCTTGAGTTACTGTAGGGATCTTGAGTCTCACTGGCATTCAGCAATGAGGGACCAAGATTGTTCAGCTCTATTTCTTTATCTTGTCTAATATCTGGAGATAGAGCATGTCTATTACACATGACTGGTATAACTTGGAATCTTGAACTTTTTACTTAAAAAATCCACAAGTTGTTTTCTCCAGGTTACATCAGATCTCTTTGTTCAGGACTTCAGTCTTCTTGGAGTATCTGAGTGTTGCTTGGAAGCAGCTCTGCCGTCGTCCAGAGATGTTCACAGGAATTAATTGATTTTTCTATAACTTCCTGCCTTGGCTGAGATTTTTCATAGTTTTGTTAGCTTTGAAAAAACCACCACCACCACCACCACACCCCCAAAAAAAAACCACCCACAAAACAAACCAACAAAAACAGCACCCCAAAACCAACCCACATAAAAACCCCAAAACTCCAGGAGCATTGCCTGTAACAGTCTAATTTATGAGACTATCTTGAGACTATTTCAACAGAGATCACAGAATCTTGTGCTAGGTTCTTGTGTTAGCGTATAGCAATGTAATTTTCTCAAGAAGTCTTTCCTTTGTGTAGCAGTTGCTGTCATGTCTGCTTAGAAAACTTAACCAGCTTTGATATTACCTCCACAGTTAGTTTTCTATTCTTACTGTTACAAACGTCAGTAAGCAACTGACTAGCAGAGAACTTGCTGCCCTCATAGATTTACCACTACTGCATTTTATTGGGCCACTAATAGTGTCTTCTGGAGCTTTCTCACTTGGTTATAGGTGGTGGTGTGATGATGGTCTGCTTTGTAGTACAGCAGTTTGTGCTTTTGACTGTAATGTTACTGCAAATGTTGGAGAATGAGGGGATTGGTTCTTGGAATCTATGAATTTAGGCAAGATGTGTTTGGGTTGGAGTTGTTAAGAACAGTTGCTTTGCATTTCAGTATTGTGTAGTTAAGACATGAGTCTGGCCTGTACAGGTAATGCTTGTTGCATTTTTTCATCTTCATTTCAGCTGGCATGGGGTAATTGAAACTGAACGCCAGCAACTGCTGAGGAAGCTTCTGAAGCTTTAGTCCCTATTCCTATGGGGCTTTCCTGTAAAAGGAAGCTTTCTGCAAATAGCCTTGCTGCTTTGGGATCTTTCTTGATTTACTAAACCATTCATAGCTTTTAATTATGCTGCCATCTGTCTGCGACATGATCATATTTTGTAGCATGCTGACCTTGCCCTCTGAGCTGTTGCCAAGAAAAGCTGCCTTGTCCCTTTAAGAAAAGGCAGTGATTGTCCCTGGCTTCAGAAAGTATGCTTGTTACCACCTTGATGAAATACAAGAGTAGTTCAGTGTCTGTTTTTCATGGCAGTGAAGCTTTTTGGCACCTCAGTGTTTTCTTACCTGCCTCTGTTTTAGACCCAAAGTTCCTTCAGAATCAAAATTTAGAAACGCTATAAGAAATAACTTAAAAAAATAATTTTCCTAAATATTTTTGTAGGTCTTTCTCTAATTCACAATAGAATAATCCCTTAACAATTAGAAAGCAAAGATAGCAATGCTGAGTTTTTTAAGCTGCAGCTTTGTTGAAGTGCTAGCCTTCCTGTAGCAATTCTTCTTATCTTGTATCCAATTTCTGCAGAAATCAATTTTCTCCTGTTACAGATAGAGATAGCTCTGCAACATGTAGATAGCAATCTCTTGCTTCTTCCCCACCCCACCCTCCTCCCCCCCCAAAAAAAGGTATTACTTTACACTTAAAATTTGCTTTGTATTTTGCTCCTTGCAAATAGTGCAAGTCCCAAACACGTTGGTCTGTCTTCGTTTGGAGACAAAGCATAGTTAAGCCAGCTTGTTCTTCTGTGGTTTTGTATGGAGACTGTTTTGTAGGGAATGTGACTGAATGTCTAATTTCAATAATATTGCTGAAATAAATGCAAAATATTTGCTCTTCCATAATTTCTCTGCCGGAACAATCAGAACACTTGCTACTGCGTGAAGAACATGGATTATGAAATGCCTTTCTTGTTCGTTCTTCATCCGGCCCTCCCTATCAGTGCCCTTTTGCAGGACAGATGCTGACCAAACTCAATTGTTCTTAAGAGTTCTGTTTTCCATTGATTTCCTTTTTGCTTGTAATGGAGCTTGTGAGTACACTTAAAGGACTTGATTTTTCTGCCAGTGTCTTTTTCTGGCCTGTGTCTGAGTCAAAAAAACTATGCTGACCGTACTAATTTCCTTTCATCTGTTACCAGGTTAGCTTTATTTGCACATCGTGAAGATGGACCTGGTATCCCAGCAGATATCAAACTGTTTGACATCTTTTCACAGCAGGTTGCTACTGTTATACAGGTATGCTGGGTATTTCTGCATGCAGGTTTTTGGGGGTTTTTTTGCAGTTATGTGTTTGGGTTTTTTAACCGACTTCGTGCTGTCTTAAATTTCAGTCTCGCCAGGATATGCCCTCAGAGGATGTGGTATCTTTGCAAGTTTCTCTCATTAACTTGGCTATGAAATGCTACCCGGACCGTGTTGACTATGTTGATAAGGTGTTGGAGACAACTGTGGAAATATTCAATAAACTTAATCTGGAACAGTAAGTAAATGCCTCTTGTATTCTCTCTGGAGTTGCAAATAATACTTTGAAATCTTGACTTCTGCATTTCACCACAACTGGCAAGATAGCAAAGAGATTGGCTTTGGATGTATAAGGTTGTTGCTTTTGGGCCAAGCTATAGAGGATCATGATAAACTACTGACTAACCAGGACTTGTTCACCTGTCTATAAATCCTACTGCATAGCTGTACAGGCACACAATGCGTGTGCCAAGCTGTGTGTGGTCATTACCTATTCATTCCTTACAGCACTCTGGAGTTATTCTTTTGCTGAATATACAGCCACAGTCTCTGATTCTGCCATCAGCAACTCAAAACGTGCTGTTTCAACTCCACATCCTTAAGAGCAAGATGTGACTTGTTTTGATCAATCTCCCTAGCAGCAAGGTTCTTAGATGTTGTGATTACATCAGGATTGGTGCTGAGGCAAACTTGAAATCTGTCTGCATGTGTGAACTATTGATTAATTGTGTCTATGCATGTATTTTCTTTTAGTATTGCAACAAGCAGCGCTGTTTCAAAGGAGCTGACTAGACTCTTGAAAATCCCGGTTGATACTTACAACAACATCCTGACAGTTCTGAAACTAAAACATTTCCACCCACTCTTTGAATACTTTGACTACGAGTCCAGGAAGAGTATGAGTTGTTACGTGCTTAGCAATGTATTGGACTATAACACAGAAATTGTGTCCCAAGAACAGGTATGATATAAGTTGACTTAAGTGGAAATTTTAGGTATCTAAACTACTGTTTGAAGACTTTACATACTAAGGGGCTTTGTGCAGGAAGTCTTTTTTCCCACCTGCATGTCCCTACTTCCCTATTTCACTAGCATAGGCTTTATTCCATATAATACTTCAGAACACGGGTGAAAGAATTATCTTGTCTTCTCACATTTTACCTGACTTTATCTTAGAGACTGTTTCTGTTACGCTTGAACAAAGGCCCTGAATCCCCTTAAAGCTAGACCTATTACCTACAGAAGGCTGGATAGTACTTTTGGAATCTGAATTTCCTCTGTGCTGCTGTGCTGTCCCACTTTTACTAAGAGGCACCCTTCTCTGGGCAGTAAGGCAAATATGTCCTAAAGCATCACCAACTAATAGACTTCCCTTGTGCTTTGTCAGCGTAACAAACAGTTGTAAAGATGTTCCCAGTTGCTGTCAACTTATGCTCATAGACTACTCTGCTTTAAACAGAGCTTATGTTGCCTTTAACAGGTTGATGCTATCATGAATTTGGTATCCACGCTGATCCAGGATCAACCAGATCAGCCTGCTGAAGATCCTGACCCTGAGGACTTTGCTGATGAGCAGAGCCTTGTGGGAAGATTTATTCATCTTTTGCGTTCAGATGACCCTGACCAACAGTATCTGGTATGGAAATTGGTGCTTATGAATGTTTGTGCTCTCTGAACTGTCAGTTCTTGCATTATTTACTGTGTAAGGGGTCAGTGTAGCTGGGGCATCACTGCTCTAGCACTATAAACTCAGCACAAAAAATTGTGTGACATCTGCAGTCAGAGCTTAGGCCTGAGTTAGGACTGAGCTGAGAAGATACAGTTAGTGTGCCTGAAATATAATTCCCTGCCTTTGTTCTGAACTCTTTAAGTTGTAGGAATGTCATACCATATAAACACAATAGACCAACATAATCCGGTAGAAGCTGTGGACAACAGTGACATTCACTTAACTTGGCTTTAAATTATTGAAAAAAAAATATTTGCTTGACACGTTGAGCTTTGCAGCTTCTCAGATGGGGAGGAGCATAGCTTTAAGGCCTGTGTGAAGATGGGAGATGGTTGTTTTTCAGGACCTGCTCTTCATTGATGCATTTTCACCCCACAAGACTTTGCCTAGCTAGAGGGAAAGCTGTTTTTGCAAAGCTTCTGAGTATCAGACGGTCCTCTTTCTCATCTAAAAATGCTTAGCTTTCATCAGAGTGACCACCTCGGTGCCATGGTAGGACTTGTCAAATTACCTTTTGGATAGAATTGTGAGTTATTTAAGAGCTTTTGGTAAACATTTTCAGTAGCCTCTTAATGAGCATCAGGAATGCTTGTATCAAATGTTCTGAAATTACAGGAGCAGTAGGAAAAAGAAAATCTGATGCTGGGATAGTCTCTCATTTTTAATTATGTGTTCTGTATGGAAGAGATCTGAAATGCAAATTCAAACATTTTAGTGCATTACAAGCCAAAGTGGCTGATGCAGTGTATAATGGGTGATGACAAATTCCTACTTATTCATATTGCTTACACAAATACTAGATGTAATCTAGAATTGCATGTAGAGTTAGACACTGGGCTTCACTTCTAGTGCTTGTTTCAAAGTGGTAATGGGACTTAAACCCACTTTTTAACTCTGATCTCTAGTAGTAATTTTCTGAAACTCGGTTTCAGAAGTTTTAGTGTAAAATATGGCATGTCTGGTCTTTGTCTCCTTTGAAAGGGAGAGGGGTTATTAGAAACAACAAATGTCATGTTTAGCTTGCTTGCAACAGATTCATTTCTCTTCTGACCTGGAGTTCTTGCTGCTTCTGAGACTTTTTTGGTTATGAGACTGTGACTAACTATATCAATAAATAGAACTAATCCCAAAATACTTGGAAGGAGAGAAGCTAACATTATAAGCAAATAGAACTCCTCCCTTTCTGCAGATTTAGGACAAGGGCGATAGGTATGTGCAGATTGTAATAAAAAAAACTGACAGAAGAAGCTGTCATTAATAGGCATAATGAAAAATCTAAAGCCAGGAAAAAAATGGGAAAAGCTGCAGATATGACAACCAGGATGTGGTACTACAGTTTTTCCTCGAAGTATTACGTGTTTAGTTTAATGAAACTTGGTTTCTTTCTTTTACTTTCTTACAGGCTACTGTAAGAAAGAATAGTCATTTTTGTAGTTTTCATGGAGTTGAGGACAGAGGGTATCCAATGTCATTATTAAACACAGGCTCAGGCAGCTTCCATCTCACTGCATGATCCAAACTGTATCTGCAGTTTGCATAGTACTGCAAATGTTGCCTAACACTTATTAAGCAGCTGTAAGAAAAGCTTAGGCAGGTACCACATAAAAAGCTATAGATACTGCACAAATATAATTCAAATAAAGCAACTTGTGTGGTCTCCCCAAAATACTGTGACTTATCTGATGCTAACACCATGTCTGTCTTTCTGGTGCTCTTGTTCCATAGAGTACAGATAAAGTAATAGATGGAGATAGCGTACCTCTCTTAAGAATTGTTAAATTCATGGTGTTCTGTTTTAGATCCTAAACACTGCACGGAAACACTTTGGTGCGGGTGGGAACCAGCGTATTCGTTTTACACTGCCACCATTGGTTTTTGCTGCATACCAGCTTGCTTTCCGCTACAAAGAGAACTCCAAAGTGGTAAGTGGACCTCTAAGTAACTCTTGTACAATTACTTTTTTACTTAAAAATGCATTTTTGTTCTGGCTACAGTATGCTGTGACTTGATACAGAATGCTAGGCTTTTTTTGCTCAAGGCAGATTTTTACTTGAGGTGTGAATGCTTTCCAATTTGTGGAAGATTTTTATCACTTCATATTTAAATTACCTCAGCGCTGGAGGAATGGTGTGGTAGAAATTGGCTAGTTGTGTTTATTCACGAAGGTGACTGATGTGTATTCTACATGGAGACTGGAGAACTGTGATACTGCAAATGATGGCTCATTGAAACTCACTTGATGAATTTCAGTATTCAGATTTAACTTCATCTGTAGCTACGCTATTTTAAAGTTTCTAAAAGCAAGTGCTTCTTTGCAGGTTAACTTATACATAGCTGCAAAAGTGCACACTAAAACAATCACTGATCCATTTTGGCCCTTTAATGCTTTCTAGTTGAGAAAATTAGCTGAAGTATGTATTTTTCCCTTATTGAAGAGTGTTTTAAAAACTAGCATTTTAAATCATTTGTCCACAAGGTGAATGTTTCAAAACTCTCTTCCACTTCTGACTGATGCTCCAGGGAATAACTGAGTAGAGTTTTTCTTCACTTAATGAGCAAAAGTCTAATTAGTTATGTTCTAAGCATAGCTGTGGTAACTGCACGTCAGTGTAGACTTCTGAGGAAGTTTTCTAGGAACTGGTAGGAAAAATGGGTGTGACCTTTCCGTAAATTGCAGAAATATTTTTGTGAAGACCCACAGAGGTCAACACAATATTGCTAGGGTACTCACTACTACTCAGTAAATAAGTGGCTGGAGTGGCAGGCAGAAGAAGGTAGACTTAACAAAGCTCTTAACAGGTCTTATTACAATTTAGAGTCTCTTTTTCTTATAGCAATAGTCTTGTTCAAGCTTTAACTTGTTTCACTTCTCTAGGATGACAAATGGGAAAAGAAGTGCCAGAAGATCTTCTCGTTTGCTCATCAGACCATCAGTGCTCTGATCAAAGCTGAACTGGCAGAGCTGCCTCTTCGGCTCTTTCTACAAGGGGCACTGGCTGCAGGAGAGATTGGCTTTGAAAATCATGAAACTGTGGCCTATGAATTCATGTCCCAGGTGAGTGTTCAACTATTATAGTCACTCTCCTCTGCTACTTAAATCTGGCTTGGGTAGGTTTCTTGGACATTGAACCATTCAGTGTGATTAAAACATCTGAAGCAATTGACAGCTAATGCTACTAGGTAGAAACTCCTCATCTTCATTCTTGCTTCCCAGGCTGCAGTGGAATTAAGCTGCATTGCTACAGATTTGAATACTCAGTCTGACAACATGTGGTATGTTGCAATGCTGCCTCCTACTTGTGTAGCTGGTTCACTTGAGGAGTGTAGCTTTCTCAACATAAAATGCACTTTCCCTGTGTCTAAGGCTGTCTTCCATCTCCTGTTCCTTAGCTAGCATTGCCCTGACCACAAGCACTCTTCGGAAGTCTTTAAAATTTGCAGCGTTCACAACTGCCACGCTGGGCTTTGCTAATTAAAATCCTTGTATTGAAAGCTATTATAAACTACTCTGAGAATCCACTTAAACCTGTAACTTGGTCTTAAGCCTTACTTGTTGCAAAAACCTTCTCATCCTCCCAATCAGATAAAGAACCAATGTATTTGTTATCCGCATTGCAAGCTTTGTCCTCATATTTCCTCTAATAATGCTACTAATGCATGTTCTTAAACTGAGTTGCTGAGAGCCTTAGCCTTTCCTCACCGTATCGGTGGTCACTGCAGCACAGTTCTGAAGATGACAGCAGCATGACAATTAAACCGTATCTCTAATAGAAGGTACATCAAGATTTTTAGTCTAATGTGTTCCCTCAAGGCTCTTCATCCACGTACCAGCAAGGCAAACACTCTTCTTACCTTCTCTGTGATCACTGACCTACTGTTCAACTTCTGCATGTACTGTTTTGTACGTTTCAAAGAAGAAAATCGTCTTCGTGGAATGTATCTTCCACTGAAGGTCCTTATTTGAAAAGATGCTTGAAATGAGGAAAAACCCCAATCTTCAGATTATATGTAGAGTAACATTTGCTTACTATGAGCACTTCAGAAAGACGTATTTCTTGTGAGACTTATTTCCAGTCTGTAGATTTAAGTTCACTTTGACATTCTCAGTGAAAAATCTTTTCCCTGCCTCAAGATTTTAACAAATATAAATCATAGAATAGTTTGGGTTGTAAAGGACCTTTACAGGGCATCTAGTCCAAACCCCCCTGCAACCAGCCAGGACATCTTCAGCTAGATCTGGTTGCTCAGAGCCCTCTCTGGCCTGACCTTGAATGTTTTCAGAGATGGGGTATCTACTATGTACCTGGGCAACGTAGGACAGTGTTTCACCACCCTCATTGTCAAGAGAAAGTATTCTGTATACCTGGTCTTAATCTACCCTCTTTTAGCTTAGAGCCATTATTACTTGTCCTATCATGGCAAGCCCTGCTAAGAAGTTTGTCCTCACCTTTTCTGTAGGCCCCCTTTAAACACTGGAAGGCCACAACAAGGTCTCCCTGGAGCTGCCTGTTCTCCAGGCTGAACAACCCCAACTCTGTCCTCACAGGAGAGGTGCTCCAGGCCTCTGATCATTTTTGTGGCCCTCCTCTGGAGTCCCTCTTATAGGCCCATGGCTGCCTTATGCTGTGGGCCCCAGAGCTGGATGCAGTGCTCCAGGTGAGGTCCTGCCAGAGCAGAGGGACAGAATTGCCTCCCTTCACTTTCTAGCCACGCTTCTCTTGATGCAGCCCAGGACACGGTTGGCCTTGTTTGTGAGCGTACATTATCAGTTCATGTACAGCTTTTCATCCATCAGTACCCCCAACTGGACACTTTCCTGCCATGTCATTAGCGGGTGTGATTTGGGATTTTTTTTCATGATTTGTTCTAAAACAGTGATTAAAAGTCTTGCGTTCTTTCTTGACTAGGCCTTCTCTCTATATGAAGATGAAATCAGTGATTCGAAAGCACAGCTGGCTGCAATCACCTTAATAATCGGGACATTTGAGAGGATGAAATGCTTCAGTGAGGAGAACCATGAGCCTTTGAGGACTCAGTGTGCTCTGGCAGCCTCTAAGCTCCTTAAGAAGCCAGACCAATGCCGAGCTGTGAGCACTTGTGCCCATCTGTTCTGGTCTGGCCGAAATACGGACAAGAATGGAGAGGAGGTAAGAGTAAAGCAGCAGCAGTGTAACACATCCTGCCTCAGTGACAAAGAGCTGCCTTTCTGAAGGCACTTCAAAAGTGGATATAGCACTTAATGATGTAGATTTGGTTGGAATACGTTCTAATACATAAAGCTTTTAAATCTCACTGCAGTGTCATCTGCGTAAATAGAAAAGTGGAGAAAACTCAAATTTAAGGGTGGTCGTACCACGCAAGCTTTTGAGTGTCATCTAACTTAAGACTGGCTCTCAAAGAACAGTGGGGATTTCGCATATATGTATTGTGGTAGCTGTGTTTGCATCTGAACTGCTAAATTTCAAATTCAAGATATGAGTTGTTAAGTGAAAGGTAAAATTTCTGTGTTCCTCAGGGCTTACCACATAAACTGTTGTAATTATAAAGAGCGGTGTTTGAAAACTGTTTCTCAGAGCATGCCTTAGTGTATGTATTGAGTTAGTTAATCTCATAATTGAAGGCTTTCAACAACTGTTCATGTTGTTGCCTGATTTAACAGGAAAGAAAACCGGTAGCACTCAGGAAAGGTAAGCTTTCAATGGCAGCATATTTTGCACAGTTTGTGTAGTTCGGTGTTTCTGTGGTAGACCACCATGTAATGCTGCACATGTGCCAAGGGAAGAGATACTGGAGCTCCCTAAAGTTCTTCTATTTTTTTTTTATAACTATGGTTTTTTCCTTCTAGCTTCATGGAGGAAAAAGAGTGATGGAGTGCCTAAAGAAGGCTTTGAAGATAGCAAATCAGTGCATGGACCCTTCTCTGCAAGTCCAACTTTTCATAGAAATTCTGAATAGATATATCTATTTTTATGAAAAGGAAAATGAAGCGGTGAGTGGAAATGTATTCTCTCATTGCATCTTTTTTTAAAGAGCATTTCTTTAAGCTTCTCACTCACACTTATGCACCAAATGATATCTCTTCAACTTACACTGTAGCATCTTAGGAGAGGCACAAGTTCTGGTGGTAACAACAGAGTAGTCAATGCTTGACACGCTACTAAAATTGTAGATAAAACTTCATTCCTTTCCCATGGGGAAAATAGAAAACATTTGCAGATTAGTTATGAACTTAAATATTGTGAGACTCGGATACCTGAAATATTTACTAGACCAAAACTTATTAGAGTCTTACTACTTTCTCATTTAAGTCCTAACTTTAGAGGTACATAACTTAGGATGTACATAAGGGAAAGAAAATTCTTACAGCTGGGCAAGGTCACTGAGTGTGCCACAAATGGTTGGTATAAGCTTAGTTTCAGTAAAGAGATTGACATCTCATGTACTAGCTTAAATGCTATGTCACATTTTAGATGCAGAATTTACCTCATACATTTTCTGTTAGTAGCTAGCTAGTAAATTTATCCAGTTCGAAGAAGCTGCTTGGTCAGGAAGAGATCCACATCCCATCTGATGTCATCAGTTGATTGCGAGCAGATGTTAAAGAACACCTTGTAGTTGTGAGAGAATGTGTAAAGAGATTTTAGGGATTTGCTGACCTGGTAGCAACTGAACTGGCATCCCACTACAGTAGTGCTCTAGTATAAAAGATGCTGTATCTAATGGAGATGACAATAAAGCTTTGAATTTCAAGCACTTGGCAGATCTAGGAACAGTCTTTGGACGCAGTGGTGGTCTGTGTAGCACAGAAAGGAGAGCAGCACAGGCAGCTCTACTTTCCTAGGTAAAGGCTTGGTTACTAAGAATAACTTCAAATCTGGTATTGCCATCCTTGCTGACTTGTAGAAGAAATGGATTATGTTAGAGTGCGTGGACAATCTGATTGTGTGCTTTATTTGTTTAAAGCTTTTTAAATTTGTGTTGAATAAACTGGAGAAATGCTGTGGTAAAAGGGACAAAGCTATCAGGTTAATGACTTAAGTTCTTCATGTTTGCTGGGATGAGGAGGAACTTCCACAAAACTCTGAAATCAGAATAGTCCTACAAGGAGCAAGAGAAGGCAGCCTCCAACAGTTTGTCCACATACAGGCTTACCAGGATTTCTAAGAGCTGCCCAAATGCCAATGGCTTAAAGATGTCTGTTAAAACTACTGTCTCTACACTTACACAGAGGCCTTGTTGATGACTTCTGTTCTGTTTATGGTCTCCTGCAGGTGACAATTCAGGTTTTGAATCAGCTTATACAGAAGATAAGAGAAGACCTCCCAAACCTTGAGTCTACTGAAGAAACAGAACAAATTAACAAACACTTTCACAACACACTGGAACACTTGCGTCTGAGGAGGGAATCACCAGAATCCGAGGGGCCAATTTATGAAGGTCTTGTTCTTTAGGAGGATGCACACTGTACTTATTTCTTTTCATTTACGTCCTTTTTTTTAAGATAGATTCATAGGTTGTGCCTTTCAGAAATGTCAAGTTAACATTCATGTGTTCAGTCTGGCACTTCAAACACTTGTGTTGAATACTCTAACAAATTTGAAAGGTTGGACCAGGAACTACAGGTTTCTTCAGTTAGCATGGCTGAAACTTTCTTTGGAATCCATGTGACATGGTAGGGCTCTTCGGTTCTGTTTTCTGTTCTGTCTGTTCACTGTTGCTTCTGTAGCACTAGAGTTCTAAACTGGCGGTGAGTGTCACCTAAAACTGTGTCTGATCCTTACAGAGCATCAGATTTTTGGGATTATTGTATGTCAGATTCTGCTTGTGCTTTTCTTTTTAATGCCGGTGAAGACTAAGTGTAATATTTTTCCCTAAAAACTAGAATATATTAATGCATGTTTGGAGAGTTTTAAAGTACCATGTTCAAAAACAGAAGTTATATTTTGCATATTAAGGCTCTGTGAGATTCAGTGAGGGCCAGTACTGTGCACAGGGCATATTTATCAAGATAATTTTGTTCCAAATAGTATAAAAATAGAGAAATTGCAATCTATATAGATATGTATAACCTTCATTACTGTAAATTTAGGGGAAAATGCATTACACAAGTTTATTCAGTATCATGATTTTGCACCAGTGAAACAATAAAGTTGCTATTAACACCTGTTGTTTCATGTCTCTTCAGAGCCCACTCTTGAACTCAGTGCTAACGTTGAACTTTCTGTTAAAAGAAAAAGAACTTCTGCTTTGTAGGGACAGAAAAAACGAGGCGGAGTTAACCTGGACAAGCTGTGAGGCTGCGAGTGTTTCTAATGTAGAAGTTTATCATTCAAAACTGGTATTTTCCAAATGTTGCTGGGACAATATGTGTTCATGTTTCAGAATCTTTTTATGACATGAAAGCATGGTGGGGAATCCTACTGGATTCTTGGTCTCTGCTAACGAGATGAGTGGCAATTAAATGACAAAATGTGTAGGAGACTGAGCACTAGAACAATTGTCAACGGTAACTCCTGTGAAGACTGGTCTAGTCTGTAGGTTAATGCCAGTTGTCAAAAGCTTTGAAATGTCTGTTTTACTTTAACTGAATGTAATGTTCTAAAGCTGACTGACTGAACTTCCATAGTCCTTGAGGTGACCACTGTTGTGAAAACTGGCCTGGGTTGGTTAGATAGTGAATGAGAAATTGGTGGGAGTGTCTAATAATTTAGTGCTACCTGTTTGCTGAAAAAGCCAAATATGGTCTTAGGAACCCTAATTATGGAGTAGACAACAAGTAAATAATTGATCTACTGATGAGGAAGTCTGGCTTGCGGGGAGGGAGGGCGGGTATGGGGAGAGAATCCAATGGCTCTATTTGTGTAGTGGTATAATTAATGCTATTCAAAAATCCTAATGTTGCTCTCTGTGTCTTGATGCTCTTCCTCTTACCAGAACCGTTAAGCTGATTGCTTTGTCATAAAACATCCATAGCAGAACATGATGATCATGTTCATGTAGATACATTCATATAGCAGAAAGATGCCCTTCCAGTTTACAGTACTTACTAACCATGTTTGTTTAATCCTCAAGCTCAGTCCTTGTAACTTAGGAATTGTCTTTGAATAGTGGTTTTGCATTTTCAACTGCAGTAACCCAGATGTTGACACTAGTGCTTTTTTTCCATGTACCGCTTCTAAGGCTACAAAGTTATGACTCTTCCACAGTTCTTAATTACTTTTATTCAGATTTTACAAAGTAAATAATTTCAAAATACTGTGTGTAAACTGTAAGATCAACTGTACTAACATGCATTTTGGCTGTGGCAACTGGACAACTACAGCTGTTAATTTCAGTATCACTTTTGTCAGCAAAGGAAAGTGTTCAGAGAAAAAGCTTTTGACGGTGGAAACAAATTTTCACTAATGGTGTTCAAACTGATACCTCTTGTGGGACAAATGTAGTCAAAACTCAGTATCTAGTTGTATGAGCTTCTCTTGTGGCAGAACGACAAAACCAGCTGTGTGTCTGCATTCTTGTTTTTCACACCCATGATCAATAGCGAGGTTGTGAATCTTAACATATTTGTTTGGGTCGTGCTAGTCACGGTACACAACTTGAAGCATTTAGAGATTTATTTTTTTTTCTAAGTAATACTTTTCTTTTTTTCACCATTATTGACTTGATGAATGGAAAGATCCAATGGGTAGGGAAGGGGAAAACAACACTTTTCTTTTTTTCCTGATAACTAGCCAGAACTAGTGACAGTCTTAACTGTAAATGTGTTGGGTTTTGTGTTTTGTCTTTTTTTTTTTTATAAATTACTCCAAGGGGAGTTTAGGTAAAGGTCTGTCTATAGCAGAATCTGTCTGTCATGAATCTCATAGACTAGTTAGGCTTACTCTGTAGTTAAAGCAAAAGATAGAAGACTAATACCTGTCAGTCCTGTAAGGAGTAGAAGGTTGACTTGTGTAGATTCCCACCCATGCTGTATCCTGCCACAGTGCAGGAAGTCATAGCTGAAGGAGGAAACTGTTTCAATGTATGAACTCCAAACTCTTTTATCTCCTATCGCAAAGTTCAAACCCTTTTATAGTCTTGTCCCTGAACTTAGTTCTAATGAATTCTATTCTCATAACTTTTAATCACCTTTTCTACTCAAATCAGGGCTCCCTTACCTGCTGCAGTTTCTCCGCTTTTCTGGTAACCTGTTAATTCTGGTGCCTCCTGTACTATGCTTTCCCTGGATATCAAGGGTCTTAGATGTTAAGAGTGGGACTGGGGGTAAAAGATAACAGGTCCAAGATTAACAATGTATGAAATGCCTTACCAGCAGTATTTACAGGTATTAAAAGTTGGAGCCTGAAGTCTAATTATAGGCCATGAATGTAGTATTCCTTTTTGAGCACTTTTTTGCTAGTGCACCATTACCAGAAAATACACTGCTAGTATCATTTCTCAAAGAGTGTTGAGAAATTACCTTTCTTTTAATTGCTGTGACCTTTCCAGCTATATGGATGACTGTGTTTCTATACATTCATAAATATCTACACAGGTACCTCCTTATCAGTATTCCATAAACTACCCAGTGCACATTGCATTTAATACTTGCATGTGAGTATCAGGCAGTTCATGCTCCCACTGAAAGCAAGAAGAACTAACTGTCAGCCTTCACACTCTTTTTTTCACATAAAAATATGAGGATGAATTTTGGCTTTTCCTGGACACAGGAGTTTTATAAAGGCTTTCCTAAAGCTCATGTGACACAATGGATATAGAACAGGGTTAATGGCTGAATTCACCCACAGAAGCCAAAATGAAGTCTCATAGAGTGAATACTGCACACAGTGCCCATGGCAAGCTGCTCTGATGATCATCAAAAGTGTATATGGAGCCCAACACAAACCAAACACACAGACAATAATTGCTAAAGACTTTGCTACTCTTTTATCACGGGAAAGTCTGAATCTATTTGCAATAGTGTTAGCAATGTCCACTCTGCTGCTGGTGTTGCATACACTTTCTGTACTTTTGTAGAAGCAATTCCTATGAGGCTTGGTCTCAACTTCTACCTGAAGTGGCGGAAGGTCTTGATTGACATTTACATTTAATGACTGATTGTCAAGCTTACGTAGGCTGAGCCTTGAAGTCTTTTTGGGGGGAGAAAGGCTGCTTGCTCTCTTCTTGTGTTTGTGTCTGTTAGCAGGTTTTACAAAAAATATAGCATGTTCCTTTTTTTTCCCCTGGAAACTCATTTCACAGTCCTCTTGACCAGGTGATAGGTTTTCATTTCTGAGGGATGTGCGTTTCCTGATGTTGAGGTAAATACTTAAGTTAAAGTATGTCACAGTGATGAAAGGTGTGAAAAATTCAATAGTGGAGGCAATCATTAGGAAATACCAGTTGTAGAAGAATTCTGCATGACATTCTCCTTCAGGGAGGATGCTCTTTTGGGCAATGTACTCCCAACTGAGAATGGCTGGACCATAGAGGAGAAAAGCAGCAATCCACACAGTGATCATCTTCAGTACTGCATTTCTTGTCATCCCTTTCTGAGCCCTGTAACTGACCTGAGAAAGAGAAAAATTAAGTGAAGTGTGTTATTAGTATCTCGAGGAATTACATAGCTACCTTGGAATGTGACCCTCTCTCTCACTTGTGAAGGCTGATAACGTGCTCCTGAGAGGTGAGGGTGGTGCCAAGCTTACTGGTACCACAGAAGACCAGTTTTTGAAAAATCTGTTCCAACAAGCATTATCCAAGGTCATTGGATATGTTCTGAGAACGTGTATTAGATCTTAAAAGATAGAAAACCAAGGCTTTTCCAAAGCAAATAACCACTGCTATTCCTAAAATTGGTTGTCACCAGTTGCTTACGTACTCAGTTGCATTAGCTGTCTCACTGGTTTACAGAATGTCTAAAAACATGGCCCTTCAAAACTTATTTATAATTTAATAATTTAATTCAAAATACATAAAAGGATCTGAATTCATAAAGCTTTTTTATTTCTGATTTGTAGAGAATGAGCCTTTTTTTATTTTTTTTCTTCCTTAATACAAAAACCACACTGAAAAAATGTAATGGATAATAGCTTTTGCCTTTGTTTGATATCCTTAAGGTCATTCTTTTATGAAGTGCTTGCAGAACTCTTATCTGCAATTAAGATGTAAAGATGGAGTGTTGTGGTCTGCAAAGTGCTTTACAGGAAGAGTAACTAATTTCCCTTCTTTAGAAAACGCAATTGAAGGTGCAAAAAAATAGTATGTATATTAGTAATACTGAGTCAGTAAACTATATTAGCTGTAGCATTCAGTAGAATCTTAAGATCTTCTGCTTCTCAATATTCTAATTCCTGGTGTACTGGACAATATTCGTAATAGTGAATTAGAATTCAGTCTTAACACTTCTACAGTGGCCACTGGAATATGAGCTCCTCAAACTTGAATTTATATAGAGGATTCACATTTACTGTCACAACCTGTGGACCTTGATCTCCAATACTGTTCTGGCAGAATAACCCGAACACAGCTGAGGAATCCTGAATCTGGTCTGATTTTGCAATCCTTGACAAAGCTACTAATGATTTCAGGGGCAGTCTTGTAGGAAGGTTACCGTTTTCATTGATGTTATGAGAATAATTTAGAACGTTATATATTCTTGTTCATATGTTCTTATACTACCCTAACCCAACAGGCAACTTCTGTACTTTTGCTTTGTGAGGGATTTTTTTATATGGAGGATTAATGTGAAGTATTTTGAAGTGGCTGCTTGCTTTCATTTATTATGACCAGTTTCCCTCTCTGTTTCTGAAACCATCCAGTCTATATATTTATACAATGTGTATAGTCATGAGAGTTCGGTTTTTGAAAGCAAAATTCATGGCTAATTCAGAATCTAGAAAATAAAGGAATTGTAAGTGCTAACTGTTTAAGAATTAATCTGTTCATTTCTCCCTCTTGAAAAAGAAGGTGGTAAAACACTGAGTTGTATATGAACTGTTTAAGTGATATTGCAGTGTCTCTTTGTACTGTTGGCCAAAAAAGTATTGTTGCCCCTTAGTATGATTTTAGAATGAGCAATGAAGCTAAATTAACGTTTTAAGGATATGTGGGTAGAACAGGGAGCTGAAGAATAACTAAGAAGTGTGTCTAGAAGAGTGAAACCTATTACCAGCTAAAATGTATTATTTCAACACCATCCAAAATACTTAAAGGCTGTATGATCTAGCTGAAAATGAATTTTGTTGTAAAGTCTGGTCAACTTCTGAGAGACCAATGTGCTGTGTGAGTGAGACAACAGCCACAGAAACAACTAGACCCATAACATGGAAATAGCATTTGCATCCTTTGAAAGATGTGAATTTATATTCTGCCACTTTTGAACTGTGTACAGCTGTATACATTTGTTCTCCTTCAAAGCTTGGTACGCCTTGCAAGAAGATCTGTCTCTGTGCTGCAGCTGGAAATGCAGCTATGCTGGCTTGGGCATTTAATTTGCACTGCCGTGTTCTGGGAGAGAGGGTTTGTTTCAGCTGGGTAGTACTTTTTAACCTTATCCAAGGTATGGTTTGGGGAGAAAAATAAGTACACCTTGTTCTCTATGCTCTTACAGACACAACAGCAGTATATACAAACTATGCCTGTTTCTAAAACAGAGTGCCCTTCCAGGGTAGAAGTGACAAGCAAATGCTATTTCTGCTAAAGCTGATCGCTCCCAGAAATACTTCCAGGCTTGAGGGCAACTGCCTACATCGCTCCCGTCTCCTGTGGTGGCAGAGTGAGGTGCAGTTGGGCTGGGGCTCGAGTGACCTAAAGAAAACATCCTGTTTTGAAAGGGCAGCCGTGGAGCCCCTGTGGACCACCCTCGGGATCGCTTGCCCAGTCCTTACCGCTTTGGTGACAGAGATGAACCTGTCGAAGCTGATAAGGACGATGTTGAAGACAGAGGCGGTGCACACCAGGTAGTCCACCACCAGCCACAGCTTACACAAGCCCCTGCCGAGTCTCCACTCGCCCGTCAGCACGTAGGGGATGTAGAGGGGGATGCAGAAGCCGCCTGCGGACAGAGTTGGGCGGTGACACGAACGGGGCTGCGGACAGCGACCCTCCGCCCCGCCCGGCGCCCCGCAACTTACCCACCAGGAGGTCTGCGATGGCCAAGTTGAGGAAGAAGAAATTGCCCTGCGTGCGGAGGCTCCGGTCCACCACGAACGCCAGAATGACCAGGGCATTGCCCAACACCGTGGCCAGCACCAGCAGCCCCATCAGCGCCGCCAGCAGCGCGGCGGTGGCGGCGGCGAAGGGCCCGCCGCCTTGCCCGTCCGCCGCACAGCCGCTGCCCGCCGCCTGCGGGCTGTCGGAGCGGTTCAGCCACGGTGAGTCCTGGCCCATGGATGCCGGCGGACGGAGAGCCCGCCGCACTCCGCCGCTGGCCAGCCCGCCTCTGGCGCTCGCACCGCGCTGCCGTTGGCACCGCCCCTGCCCCGCCATAGCCCACTCTGGGCCAGAGGGAGGGGCCGGCGCGGAGGGGCGGTTCGGCGCCGCCGGCAGCCCGCCGGGCTGCGAACCCGTGCTCGGATGGCGCCGGTGAGGCAGGACCTTCTGGAGTCCCGCGGCGGTGGTGCCAGGGCTACGGGCGGGAGGGCCGTGTTCCCGCTGCCCGCGGGCTGGCTTCTTCCCGAGTCCCTTCTGTGACGTGCCACGAAGTAGCGCTTCCAACGGCCGCCCGCCCGCTCTCTCAGCGGCTCTCCCAGCTTCCTCCTCACAAGCTGGCGGGGTAGACTGGGTTGTTTGCCATATATCTGTAGTTCGTGCCCTGTGACATGTCTGCGGATCTTTCCGCAGATCCTTCAAAGGATCTTTGCATTCCGCCATGTATCGTAGATTCGCTGTCCCCTGCCACCAGGGAGTTCTGTTGGCTGGGCACAGCCAAACGGAGTGGCGATGAGGTGGGCGGCCATCTTGTGCCTCGGTGAACTCGAGGCCTGCGGCCCGGTGAGATGGATGAGGCTGTGGCCGCTTCGGCCTTTCTACCTGGGGGAGCACCAAGAAGGTCTCGCTGCAATGCCTGGCTCCTCGTTTTCACAAAACTTGTTAGAATGCAGTATTTCCAAAACCTCTCTTTCTAAAACTGGCATTGGATTTAGACAGTATTTTAAAGCGTGTTGTGACGAGGATACTGGAGGGCCAGATGTATCACAGAAGGTAGATCCATTCCAGAAACCAAACATGTCAGCAGCCAGGAAAGGGCTAAGACTTCTTTCAGCTTCTGACAAGGTGGCTGACCCAGCACCCGGGAGGAGGACAGCATGATGCCTGAGAAAGCTGAAGAGGCTGCTGAAACCTGTGAAAAACTGAAGGGTAATTTAACAGTGGAAATGAGGCCTACCTCTACTGTCATGGTTTGGCCCACTGGATCATCATCTGCCTTAAAATACGCTATTGACTGGCTTTGCCTTCCTTTCTGTCAGAGTTTCCCAGAGACTCTAAGCAGTTTGGGACTTGCTGCCTTCATTACAGCTCCTTTGTCATTAAAAGAAAACAGATCTTGCTCAAAAACAATCACTGGATGCACATAATTTTCACTTAATTTAGCCAACGTTTCATATGTGGTAAACTCTTCTATAAAAGATTTGCATAAATCTGTGCTTTGCAATAACAAATTTAGAAGCGGTTACAGCAGCTTTCTAAAGAGAGTGCTATTCAAAGGACATCAGGTAAGAAAAGAACAGCTTAATAATTCTTCTATTATTTGCCTGAACTTGAGCATGTATTTTCAGGGTAACTGGGTGGTAACTGATGTGGACCGGCCTTTTCCCCAGAGCGAAGTATCAAGCTTTTGTCAGAGTTGGAAGTACAAATTCTAGGCCAGGAAATCTCTGTAATATAATCAGTAGCTCCACAGAGAAGATTTTGCAATTTACACTGCTTATGGTATGTCCTCTCTATTTATGTCAGTCCAGAGACAGAAATGGTAGCTGCGTGTCTATTGTGTATCACCAAATACTCTTTTTACATGCCCCCATATCATTATCTTTCTAAAGTAATGTAAGTAAAGCCAAGCAAAGCAATAGTGACAGGAACACTGAAGCCTTACCTTCTCACCACAGTGATTATTATTATTCCCTAATTTGGGGACTCATTTTCACTTTGCTTTCAACCCAATTGCCAGTTTTCCATTCACTTCAGTTTGTTCAAGATCAAGCTTGTTGATAATTACTGCTGTCTGATTGTGCTGTGGAATATAAAAGAGGCAGCCAAGAGACACAAAGAAGAAAAAATAAATGTCTCAATCACCAGGAAAATACAGGAGAATTTATTTATTGTTTCACAAATAATTACTATATTCTCTAACTCCTCTAATGTAAGGTAATTTTACAGCAGCTCAGTGAGTTTGCAGCATATATGCTTGTGTATTGTATTTGAAGTAGCTTTTGTAGTGGATTACCTCTTGGCAGATTTTGAGATTCTCAGTAAGCCCCCTAATAACCACCTTTACTGTCTTCTGATGTTCCTTTAATACTGCTGCTTTGGCAAGGCATGATGACTTCAACTCTTAACAAAATTTTGTTCTAAAAGCACGAGCCATCAGTCCATAACTGCACTTTGGGGACTTATTGTTGAAGACTGTACTACTGCTGTCCAGAGACTGTTGCAGACAGCAAATCCAAGTGTGTGCTAGGTGGCCCGCACTCTCAGAATAACAGGTTTTACAAATCCACATCTCAAGCATTTCCCTTTTCCCTAAAAAAGGATTTTTCATGTCT
Source organism: Nycticryphes semicollaris (assembly GCA_013400055.1). NCBI lineage: Eukaryota > Metazoa > Chordata > Aves > Charadriiformes > Rostratulidae > Nycticryphes > Nycticryphes semicollaris. The sequence continues at coordinate 25,679 of VXBJ01003370.1, read as the reverse complement.
TGTGAGTTACTATTTTTTTACTGAGCTGTGTTATTTTTCTTATAAGAAAGCTAATTCTTGGGAGAAGAGCTTAGCTTTACTTCAAAATATATATTATGGTGTTGGAGATATATGCACACACTGGGGAAAAACATCTTAAAACGACAACAGGAAAGAGAAGAGAGCTATACCTCATCGGCTCCCTTGTTCAAGCAGTCTGTCCTGGAGGGAGAATGCTCTGATTAATGGATCCTGGCAGAAGTAGAAGTAGATTAAGACCTCATTTTATAAAATATCTTTGTGTAAGACTGAAATGTAGACTTCTGAAAGCATATTTTCTACTTGACCGTTTTCTAATCCTTGTAGCAAGAGACAATTGATTAGAATTGGTAAAGAGGAATGACAATAGCCCAAGAAAATAATGAAAAATGCAATGTTTTCAAAGGCACATCGATACTGACGTGTTCTGGAATTTTAATTTTTTCCCCTGTTATTTCTTTAGTGATAATGATTTTCATTTCCATAAGACTTCCTTCAGTGATTTTTGAAATGGAAAGCTGTCTGAATCATGCAGCTTCCCATGACTGTAGCTTTATGTGGGTGAATATATCCACAGAAACGATAGAACAACAGAATGTTTTTCCCACACCGCAGACAGATGACGCTTTTTCCAGAACAAGCCAAGTCCAACTTCCAAATAGACTTGGGCAGCAACATTGAAAGGGGGTAGACTCCAGCTGGCTATGGAGCTGTTTGTTCAGAAGGTGCAGAAGACCTCAGTCCCTTTTTTGAAAGAAAATTAAGTAAGGTGGTAAGCAGACTTACACTGGATCTTTGTCTGAAGCCGAACTCAAAGTGAAATTGTGTCTTTTACCAAGTAACATGCTGTACATAATGTTTTCTTCCTCTGCTTGCAGAGTAACTCTCGGTATGCGACAAGCTGGCTGATACCAAAGCTTTGCTCCCTCGTGAGCTGAAGGGTGATTGTTGCACATTTCATTGAAGTATATGAAAGCATATCATAGCTGGAGCCTTCATTTACATCAAGGAAATTATTCAAATTTCTGAACAAAGTATTTACTTGCTACTAGCCCTATTTAATATTTACAGGTTGTTGTCAATGGCTCTCTTGCTATGAGTGAGTGGTATTTGACAGAGAAAAGGCTTCCTTGGCCAGGAAAAGAGGAATGATTTTTAGACTGTCTGAGAGAATGTGTACACAGCTTTATCAACTGGTAAATCAAATTCTGCTCTCAGACAGAGCTGATCCTAGTTAAATGAATGGGGAAAACTAAATTCTGCCATGATCATTTCCTATTAACCTTATACACTTTGCCAGTGAAGGTTTTAGCTTGCATACTGATTACTTCAGTTTTATTTAATGTTCTGTAGATGTCTCCATGCATATGATGCAGTTTGTGTTTTGAAGTTCTTGTTCCTGCACATGTAGAGAAAAAACACGGATTTGATCTGTGAAAAAGCATCTCCTTTAGACTGCACAACATAACCTGCCATTTACTGATTACACGTTTTCTTCACTAAAGAAACACTCAGTAGAATTCTATCTTGTGCGTAATGAGGCTTGTGGGATAGCAAGGTTTGGTGTAGATATCAGTACCTACAGCTGGTTACAGTTACCCAGTCTAGTTTTAAGGCACTTGTAAAGGTATGGCTAACTCTTAAAGGTGATATAGTACTTTCTTGCACAAAGAAAACAGACATCTGTCTCCTTAGTTCTTCCTGAGCTGCATTGCCGCCTGTTCAGACATCAGTGAACTATTTTTCATTCATTTCAAGTGTGATTTGATGCTCGGTGAGGTCTTGTTGTGCACATAAACACACAAACACAATGTCAGGGAGTAAAAAGGGCTAGGCCAGGATGATTCAGTTCTGCGCTGCGTTCTGCACTTGAGGTGATGTCATGATTGCCCTGTCACACTACCGGAATTCATCCAAATATCGTGAGCTTGAGATCGCCTCTATGTCTGGCTTTACTGTTTTAATGATATTTGTCAGGAGGTAAGACTCATGATTTTGATGGATATAGATGACAAATTTGAAATATGATTTAACTAATGGAATTGGATAATTAGATTGGATAATAAGGTACCAGAAATAGTTATCCCATAGGCAGTAACCTTGAAGTTACACCAAAATTACATTAGCATTGAGAGGCATCATAATGAAATCTATTATAGCCTCTCTATGAGGAAAGGTTGAGAGACCTGGGTCTGTTTAGCCTGGAGAAGACTCAGGGGGATCTCATCAATGCTTATAAATATCTAAAGGGTGGGTGTCAAAAGGATGAGTCCAAACTCTTCAGTGGTGCCCAGCAACAGGACAAGGGGCAACAGGCACAAACTGGAACATGGGAAATTCCATTTCAACGTGAGAAGAAAATTCTTTTTCCTGGAACAGGCTGCCCAGAGAGATTGTGGAGTCTCCTTCTCTGAAAAGATTTAAAACCCTCATGGATGCATTTCTATCCAGCCTGTTCTGGGTGACTCTGCTTTGGCAGGGTGTTGGACTAGGTGATCTCCAGAGGTCCTTTCCAACCCCTACCATTCTATGATAGGCAACAAATAGTTTTATTTCCTTTTTCTCCTTCTGGATACATTCAGCAGTTTCACCTGTTATTATTAATACCCTGTATTACCAGTTCAGCAATGCAACATATTTGGCATTCCTATTCTTCCCATCCTGGTGATTTGACACATCAGTACTTCACTTAGGCAGTTTCACTTATGTTGCCAGCATCAAAGAACGTCACTGCAATTTTGTCTTTTGGTTGCAAGTACATTACAGAGGACTGACTGGTTTTTGTTGCACTTGGTGAGAGCTAGACAGACTTCCAAAAAAAGTATCTTTCAACAATGTATTGGTAATGAGAACATAGCAAAAATCAGAGGTAGCTGGGCTGTAGTTTATTTCTTTCTTAGTTCCTTCTTTCTTAATCCTTGGAAAAGTTCCTTTTCTTCCTGGCCTGTTACCTCTTTCATTTGCAGTGATAATGTCCAGGTATATAATGTTGCTGATTTGCAACAGTATTTCCAGCCAGATACTGAAGTCCTAGGAAAACAGTGTTTCTGGCATTTGGATGTGTTTGCTCAATACCTTCTTTGTCACCAGTAGATGGCATTCCCCAGGAATAAGCTGGAAACATAACTGCTTTTTGAATCTCCTTCTCATCCAAACCAAGAGGATAGTTCCGTGGCAAGCTGATAATAAGCACAGATTTAGAATATTCTCCCCAACATCTCTAAACTTGCATTTTATCTGTATCAGTAGTTGTTAAAGCTGTTTCAGCATCTGTTGCATTTTTTACGGCTTTGAGAATGAGTTAGGGTCATTTTTTTCCTCAGGGCTGTCCATTTTTAATTTTTAGCTGGAGCAGCAGTCCCCAACACTGTGATCTTAATGCCCGTGCCTCTTTGTGAAGTTAATGCGTATTTGCTTCAGTGGCAGGATGTGACATTTCAAGCAAATATGAATGTGTTGCCAGCAGAAGATGAAATGGTGTTAGAGAGCATAGTAAAAAAATGTTCCTTTACCTAAGGCAGACTTCCCTTGCTGCAGCTGGCGTGTATAACTGGATACACTTGCCTCTTGTGGTGCCACCCTCAGAACAGTGTGACTCTACCTCTATAATTAGTCCTTAGGTAGCAGAAGAATGCAATTAGCCTCTTTTTCTTCATGGTGCTGTTCTTTGGTGAACTCTCACCAGGATTAGTTTGTTTGCATTTTGTCTTTGAAACAATGAGTCAGAATTTCAGAGAACCACAAAAGATGGATTTGGATAAGAAACAGAAAGGTGCTGCCTGCTCTTGCCTTCATGAACTACCAAGAGCAGGAAGCACAGAGTATAAACAGAGTACAGAGAATAAGACATCCAACAGCAGGAACGAGGTAACGCAAATGAAAACAGCCTTCGAGTGCCCTCTCCGACAGCAGACCATCCCACACTGATTCCCAAGGATGTTTCCTGATGGCAAGGTAGATGTATTTCTGCCAAAAAAATGAAGAAGCTGTGTTTCTGTCTGCAAGTATATGAATTCATGAGACCAACTCGCTTCCAACAGTATGGGGCTGAGAACTGAACAGACCTAATCCTGTCAGAATCAACTTACAACTAAGCTTCCCCATTTAATTTACTCCTCAGGCTTCTCTTCAATAAGAAGACGACATGAAGTGAAGAAGTGTATTTGTGTAAGAAAAAAACCCACATTTAATGAAACTAAATAATTGCCATTACTTATTACATTGTAGTTGACAAATTAACTTGGAAAGAAACCCCAGAACTAAACTACAAAAGAACCCCTACAGCTAGACAAGACACTTTGAAGATGTTTTCTTGTTGGCTTAGATGTATCTCAAATATAACAAAACCAACAAAAAGCCAATTGGAGAGAAGGTAAAATAATTAAATAAAAAGAACCAAAATTAGAAAAAAGGTATTGAGATCTCTAAAGAGGTAAAAGTAGATGTGCATATGAAAAATGGGTCATTGTGAAAATGCTTGTGTTAGAGGTGTGAACTGTGACTATTTTGTCTGACATACAGCATCTGTGTGATAACAGCCCTTTATACAGACGTTCTGCTGTGAATTGAGTGGGTGCTTTATCCTCAATGTTACGTCTGGCAGGAGATTATTGCTAGTCTGTATAACTTCAGTTAAGGATTTAACCTCTTGTATCATTAGTTTAAGACATGGTCCATATGGTATACTTATTTTTCAGTGAAAAAAATCATTAACTTATTTAAGGCAGAAATAAGTTAAAGCATATGCAGTAGTTTGGCAATACAGCAAGAAATAGAAAGCTGTGAAGAGATTTCTAGGACTGCACAAGCATTTGAGCAGACCATATTGTCTCTACTGTCAGCAGAAAACCTTAAGCAACAGTCCTGGATAGAAAATGGTGGTCCAGGTTTTTGCAAGAAATGACACTGTAAATCAGGTTACTAGTTGTACAACACCTGCAGGTGAAGGAAGCAGGTTACTGGTCCAAATTATCGATGCCAAACCCCAAAATTCCCTATTGCTACCTTTTGTGAGGTAAGAGAGAGAAAGAAATGGTCAGTAGGGTTCTTTCTTGATCTTGATAAGAAAGACCCAATGACAATTGACTTAATAAGATAGATGTTTTAATAAGATAGAATAAAAAGAGGAATACAAATAGTAAGTGTTATGAGATGCTGAGAACACTATGTTTACACAATCAGGCAGACCCTGGATAGATTTTCACTGTACAGAACCTGTCAACGAAGAGAAGCTCCTCCCTTTGGGTCATCTCAGTTATTATATTAATTGCTTACAAGAAAACAATTCTATTCATTGTTTGTGCTGTCAAACCAAAGACAAGTTCACCTAAGAACTCCTTACTGCACTTTTAGACAAAGATGAGGCAGGCAAGTAGTGTAATTGCCATTACCAGGTGGAGCTGCCTGCCAGCTCCTGTGTTACAATGAGGTCATCCTGGGACCAAGGACATTGTGCAGCCCAACACAGGCCTGAAGGCTAAGCTGTTCCCACAGCACAGTGCAGCTCAGGTTTGGTCCTGCTCAGGTTAACTATCTCCTTCATATACAATGGTCTCCTGGGTCAGGATCACTAGAAAGGGAAAAAACCTCAGCAGTATGCACGTAGTTATATCCCCCCATTCCTAGCTAGACCCTGCAATGGCATGTATGTAGGCAGTCTTTGTAGCTATAAATCAACAATTTATGAAAGGGATGTAGCTACATGAAATATATATGAAGTGGTCCAAAAACCATTGAGCTGAATAGAATTCCATTGACTTCAGTGTAATTGACTCAGCCCCTAATTGTGCATTTTGCTGGAAAGCACAGAAGGATCAGTTTTAACTAATTGCAGAGGGAACATTGCAGCACAAAAGTAGTAGGAGTCAGAAACCTGTTCTTGGTTCTGCCATAAACTTGAAAACTTGGGGTCATATAAAATCACCTATGTGTGTCTCAATATTCTTGCGTGGGACAGGGTACTTAAAAGTCTTCTTTTGAAAGTATATTTTAGAAGCCAAGGCTTAGATAATTCACGTTGTTAGAAAGATTTGTAAAACAATGTCAACAGAACAATAGGTTTCATATCCTTTTTCTGTTTAAACTCAATAGGCAAGGCAGCTTCCACCCACCACATGTTCAAATATCTTCGTCTTTGCATGCAGTGATTAAGCAGGCTGTTCCCATTAGTGTCAGTGGGAGTTAAATAACCAATTACGGAACATTAAGCGGAAATGATAGCCTTTAATCATTCTTTAAAAAAAAAGCAGCTAAAAAAACCCCAAACCAACAAACATTTCTTTCTTTTTAAAGAAGTGATGGACACTCCTTATATGCTTGAAGTTTTGTGCTTATATATGTGCTAGTGAAATATCATGTTCCTAGCTAACATTCAGTGTAGCTGATGTTAAAACCATTGTCTCTGTGCGTTATAGTTACGAAGATGAGCAAATCTGAGTCTGTTTTTTCAATGGTTCCTCATACCAGGAAATCTGTGTGTTGGGCACAATTGTCTGAATTTATTTTGGTAAATGTGAATTTCATTAAAATTCAGTTGGAATAAGGGCAGAATTTATTTGTTCAGGACAGGGTCTGTCAATATTTGACATAGGGTTTTGACCAAAAAATTAGGCAATTGTTTTCTGTGCTGGAAAGTTAGCGTTCAGAGAGCATTATTTTTTCATTAAATGTTTAAGCTTTTCAATTTGAAAGGGAATTTTCATTCCAAAACTGTTATAAGTACTTCAAAGAAAAGAAAAATGGGATAAAATTGTTAGTTAAGTTTCAAGTATGGGACTAAGAAAGAAAAGCAGGAAGAGTTTTCTGTGGAAAAATTCTTGCATCTGAATGCCATCTGTGGAAATTCTCTGCAGACTGGTGAAAGAGTTGAAGGGGGGATTAATTTTTAAAAACTACTCTCTGGTGGATATTGCTCCTATGGTCTCCAAAACTCTGCTTTCCTCAGCAAACAGCCTGAAGGACCATTCAACTCGGGACTCTCCAGTTAGGCTCCTCCTGTCTTGTGTAGACACAGGATTGTCACCTGTGCATCTCATGTGCTGACAAGAGCAGAGAAGTGTCAGAGGAACACAGGAAAGTGCAGTGAGTGTACAAATATTCTCAGCCTCCACACTCAAATGGGGAACCAGTTCTTACCTTTAAGTGTGACTGTGTTTTAATCAGAACAGAGAGGAAGCTACAGGCTAGGCTTCAGATGCCTGGTCTGGTGCTTACAAAACAGTGCATTGATTGCTGGTAATATCTAAGGAGCTGTTTGTTCAGGGCCTGCATTTTGCAGGGAATTGATTTGTACTAATGCACTTCCTTTCAGTAAAACAAATCTCGTCTTGCCAGCGTGAACTCATTTAATCTTATAGCTATTAGAGAAGATAATCTAGTATTGCTTCGAAATGAAATTTATAGAGAATTTGTCTGATAAAACATACAGCACAGGTTCAGACAGGTTTTCTGCTTTTGTTATAGGGGCTATTCGTATTCTTCCCATTATCAAATCTAAGAAAAGTGGTTTGCTGCAAAAGACCAGCAGTTACCTGACACTGTAGCACCCTGTTGCTTGCACCCTGTTGCTCCCTGTGCACATTCACTGCGGTGCACGGAGGTGTCAAAGTCCACCCACTAAAGTTCCATGGAAATATTAACTGATCCAGTTCATACTTTCAGCCACTGAAAAGAGAAGCAGCTTTGCTTGTCAGAGTGGCTAATAATGCTGTGAAATAGAGCACAGGGAAGAGAGCTGTGAGCAGGTATTGCGTGACTGCCCAAGGCTTGCTGTCGGTAACACGCTCTGCAGAACATGCCATGTTACCCCTGTAAAAGGTAGCACAGACGTACAGAGATGCAGCCTTTAGGTATTACCTGCTAATGTGCAGCACAGCCAAGGTCACTGAAACAAACCTGCCACCAGACTCAGAGAGATACTAGTTTTTCCTCAGAGGAGGCTTTAACCTCTCCTGAGTCAGCAGCAGGGTGAAGTGGCTGTTCTAACACAGCTGATTTGTATTGCAACCCAAGGAATACGCTTGAGTAGGATCTCTTGGAGATGCTTTTAACTCCACAGAAGAGCTGAGCCTAGCAAGCCAACACCTTTGCAGCACAAGCCCCTTTTGAAGGGTGTGGCGTGTCTTGAGGTGACCTTTTTAGTAGCATGTGCCCTGGGCAAGAGCAGTTTTGTATAACTGGTTCTACATAAATCTCTAAAGCCTTCATTTACTGAGGCTTGTTTCAAAGTCTACTACAAATTCTTGTCTTGTGTTTTTACTTTGGTTTTCTTCTAAATTTGGCTCCTGCTGTAGCAGATGAGTCTTCATCCCTGTCTCTTGATATTTCTTCCCTATCTGCCTCTAACTATATGAGTCTTTACTTTTTAGTGGGTAAGAGACAAAGAATAAAACTGAATAGTAAGTAGCCTTTCTGTTCCAGTAAACTTAAGTTTCAAAAAAGCCTGCTCTTATTTTTTAGAATTGAAAATAGACTTTCTTGTACTCAATTTTTTCTTCAAAATGAGTCTGGTTTTTGCTATCTGCAGGACAAGCAGGAATGAGAGAGACTGTGCCTACAGGCAAGCCACTAATCCACTTGTACAAGTCTTATGGGCCACAAACACCAGTGCATCTTGCTTCTGTAAACCCTAATCCTCACCAAATCCTGCATTGCTGGCCAAGGTAAACTGATTCTGTGATGATGTCAGACTTCATCTCTTCACTGAGAGTTGTACAGCTGTTAGTAGTATGCTGAAGTCATTGACTCATTTTTTTTCCCCTAAATTTTTGCCATAGTATAAAGGCTACTCCAAGTGAATGACACCCAGTGTCCATATGCAGACTTTGTCCTTAAATTATTTTGTCTTGATAAACAATCTGTGCATTAGAACTAAATGTCAGCAGGAAATAGTAGCATATGTCAGGTCTCATTCTCTCATTTACAGGAAAATTCTAGCAATAAACTATACCTTGATCTTGGAAGATTGTCAAACTACAAAAAAATTCTCCTCCTAAAACTTGTTCCTAACTTCAGTCTCTCCTGTACCCTAATCCATAGTGAGATGATTTCTCATATCGTCCCCATCCAGTTTTTTATCTTAATCTAGCTAGGAAAGCCATGCAAGATCCATGAATACCTTTTCAACCCTTTATTTACCAAAGCATAGATCTGCTCTTAGTGATTTTTAAAGAATAGTAAAAATTCCCCAACAAAACTGTACTGACACAAGCACACAGTTTAGCCCTTTGTGCCATATGTAGTGCAGAAATTAATGAACTCTTCAGTGTGTGGTAAATCCCGTGATGTTCAGGTTGTTCAGCAGCAGCTTGAAGCAAAAGGGTGTAAAGTATGATGAAGTTTACCAGTATATTAAGTTAAGGATATACCAATATATTTGTATATTCTCACATACATGTTGGCATTTCGTCACACAACATGTAGATTATGGAACTTCTTGTCACTGGCCATAGCAGATGCTGAAAGTTTCCATAAATTCAAAAAGCATCCATTTTTTTCCATCCATTAATTTATACATTGAGGGTAATTAAACACAAAAATGCAACTTCATTCTGAAGAATTTCCCGTGCTGCAAATCCTTGGAGACTGGGAGACTGTTTGATTATATGATTGTTTTGCTTTTATGCTTTGTTCTCAACAAAGGTTTCTGTGGGAGACAGGATACAAGTCCTTGGGCCTGACCTGGTGTACCATCTGGTGGTGTTACATTAGCCCTTGGTTTCCAAAATCTCAGCCTTGATCACCACCTGAGCCAGATGATGAATACTGTTGATAGCAGCCTGCGTCTCGCAGGATGATGCAAGATTAAATAATAAATCAATTTATTCAATTATGAAAACACACATTCATAAAGTAGTACACTCAGCTGGGATGCTGGAGGAGGGGGTATTGCAAGGATTTTGTTAAATTCAGAAGAGAATATCAGAATTGGCTATTTGTCTTGAAAGGCAGAGTGGATTCATGTCAGACTGTGGCTAAAAAGACCATTCAAAGTTGAACAGACCAAGTGTTTGAGGGAGATGTTTAGAAGCGTGCTAGTGCTATGAGACTTTGACCTCACACAGCAGTCATGTATATTCTCTTGCTCTCTTTAATTTTGTCACTTGGAACTGTATCTGTATCTTAACTTCTGGAGGATCTTTATTTATATCACAAAGGGTTTTAAGCTGGTGTTTCTTACGTTTTACTTGTCTGTGATGTGACAGAAATAGAACCATTTAGCTGTCTCTTCATGCATATGTGTTTGAGGATAGAAGCTAAAAGACTGAGGAGAAAACTGAACTTGGGTTCCCCATGTTTTTAGAGAAATGCTCTAATGACAGCTATTGCAGGAGTAGTTGGGGATGAAGAGAAGGTGCATTGCAACCTGCTTATTTCGACATGGGCTTTATTTTTTGAAGTATAACCCTTGCCCATTTTTTTCCCCAAGCAAATGCTATAGCTGTGGAATTCCAGAATATACATGACTCCTTGAAAAGGAAGAAGCTGCCATCTGAAACCGAGAAAAGAAGTAAGTAAAATATGTTTATTTCAGTGTCTCCTTTTGGATAGCTTTTGTGGCTTCCCTCTTAGTGTGCTGAATGTTTGCAAATCTTTTTTTTAAGTGCCCTAGAATATAAAAACCAAAGCACCTAAGTGGTATGACTGTTACACAGGGGGCTTAGCATCTAAGAGGCATTACAGTGCATAAGAGGCATTACAACACATACACGTAGTTGTACAGGTTTCTAGGTGTGCACAAACTCTTTTTGAGGGAATAAGTATCATGTAATTTTCTGAAGGGGAAAAAATAAACAGAAATACAGACGTGGTATCTATGAAATCTTAAAAACTACTCTTGAGAGAGAGTTGAGGAATGGCAGGATAATTACCATTAAAGACCTCTTAACACCAAATGTGAGAGCTGACATGTCACTCACAGGAGACGTGGAAACTTAAGGATTATACATCAAAGAAATTCATGATCATAAGGATACTCTTCCGTTGTCAAAAGAACACGGAGTGTAATTTATCACTCCAGAAAGCCTTCTCTGAAGTCATGTGCTGGCTGTGTAGGAGAATGTCATTTAGAGAGCTAAAGATCATATCAAAGGTTAAAGCTTGAAAAACTCAGTACATAACATGTATAATATGTAAAAACTCGGTTTACAATGTGGCTGTGAACTAGAGGCTAGCATGAGGTGACAATTAAAGAATGAGTTGTCAAATCATGAAGACTTTGTTAATAGAGGGTAACTGACAGCAGAATACTCAGGAACTTTAATGGGTAATAACATTTCTGCTACACACATCTGTAATAATAAAAATGCCCTTTTCTTGCTAATACCAAGACCCGTTAATTATTGTCGGGGGGATTATCTTGCACTGAGTTTTGTAACCATTGAACCAGTCTTCAGTGCCAATTCAAAAAAGGGAATTCCATCCCCTTTAATCTCGTTTCAGCTGTCAATATTAACATTTTGTTTTAACTATTGATTTATACTTCCTTCCTTGTGCCTCACCCTGCTTATATATATAAAAAATATTTTTAAAAGCCTTTCACCAAAGTTTTGAACTTTAAACCAAGAAATTAAAGGACTGACCTTTCAGAGTGCATGGATTTATTAGTCTGACTCATAAAAAGCAGCTTGTGACATTGCTCTGCATATTCATGGCCTTCAAATCATCATCACAACAACCTGTGTATGCAGCCTGCAAGAATCAAATTCCAGGTTTGAGTGGAATATTTTTCCGGTGTGGATTGTTAATTATTTAAAAGATAGTCAGAAGAAGAAAAGTTATCTGGGATTTATAGATATCAATGAGAATTTTCTGGTTTCTTCATGTGGCTTCAGAGACTAAATTGTAATTGAATCACATACATCTTCTCATTTGTCGCTCTGTAGGGTCATTGCTGTAAATTATCAAATTTTGCGGACTGAGATTAGAAATTAGGTCCCTCCCACGGTTAATCAAGACACTAAAGTTTGGGGTCTGTGCTTCTCAAAGGAATATACAGTGACCTAGGATTTGAATGTGGGAACTTTGGTTAGATGCCTGAAGTTACTGTGAATACGCACTCATCCGTGTCTATCTAATGGGACTATTGAATGGTGTAGATTCAATTAAATTTAATTTCTAATCTTGCTTGTAAGAAGGATGATGACATCTACTGTACTAAATTTTGGAGCTCAACTTCCCTATAACAGGATACAAATAATCCTTAATAACTCTTAGTGTAAGAAGCAGCTCTCTGCCAATGCAGTAAAATCTTTACCTACTAGATTGTAATAGGTTATTAACATAATTCCAGTGTAATGAAATGAAACAATACTCGTGGGAAACTGAGTAAATTCTTTGGAGTGGACACATATATAATATACCTGTTCATGTGTTTGGTAACTTTTTATCTTTTAAAAATAAGATTCTTTTATTTACATACTGTGTGCTTTTAAGCAACTTCTGCAGAATGAGTTCTCGAGTATTAATAGCATGAATAGAAATTTAACGTATCCCTGTCTCCTTGGAAATGTAGTCCTATATTTCCTGTTTCCTGAACAATTTACATAATTATGCCAACTTAGTGGACATCTGTTTTAATCCTCTGACAAAATTACATGGTTGAAATAGCTCTGCTTCCATTTTGCCTGTTGAGTAAGCTTTGGAAGTTGAAAGGATAACTAAAAGTTGAACACATGTTCTTGGGAAAATAAAAGCTATAAGACCAAGATAGGAACATATGCTTTGGGTTCTTATCTCCTTAAACTCCATCCTATTCAGTGACATCTGAGCCACAGTTCAAGTGCTGGCTCGCTAATTAGGCACAGTGGGGATGCAACATTTCTTCAGGCTGCCCCCCAGCGATGTACAATCCAGGCTACACAAATTACTTGGCAATGAAAATTCAAAGCTGGGAATTTAGCAACTGGAGTTTCAAAGTGTTGCTTCCTCTCCTGCCAGCTTCTGTGTAGCTAAAAGAGCCCAATTACAATAGAGTATTATGCACAGTCACGGTTGGGGCATATATATTATGGCTACCTATGAACTCCAGAGGGACTATTACATCACCTGAGCCCTTTGAGGTATAGTGTTCCTAGGCCACCCCCTGCAGCACTGGTGGTTCTTCCAAGGTACTGGGGAATGCAGTTAGGCACTGGCACTTAAGAGTGTTCAGGTAATATTCCAGATGGGTGAGGATATGGCATACCACAGTGAAGAAGCGAAGAAGTGGATACATCTATCTGGAGGAGACAAGTGCTTGGATTTTAAGTCTTCTCTTGTTCTATGTTCAAGTCTTCAGAAAACCTCAGTCTGACATTGAGATGGACCAAGGTGCCTAATGATTGGAGATTTACACTGTGTTTTTTGTTGCCTCTATTGTGTTATCATCTACTGTCCTTTGTTAGGAACTGGAATTGACTGGTATACGGCCATGGTGGTAAAGAGAAGCTTGAATAGTTTGCAGCAGTCATCTCTGAGTTTCCTATATCATTGCAGTGCAGATTTGTGGTATTTAAACTTGATAGGCATCTTCTCAGCCATTTGTAGCGTGAAGCGTATATTCCTGGGAGATTATATGGTCAAAGCAGAGTAGGCCCTGACTTGCCATCATGAGTGCTCTTTATGAGTTAGGGGGGCACTGCCAGTCTCCCTGGTAGCTGGAAGGAGTCTGAAGAGAAGAAAAGGTAAAAACACACTAGGCCTAAGTATAACCTGGGGAATGAGGAAATGCATTTCAGGAGAGCGAGGAATCTCAGATTTTCATTATTTTGTGCTATTATGTTGGACAGATGCTCCCACTGATGTAGCAGGCTGAAAGTAGGAATGGGAACCTGTCTGTACATCCAAATGTAGGCTTGAAGTCCCAGTCTGCAAATGAACTGATGAAAAGCATCCATGCCCAGCTATATAATCTCAGGGTCCTGATTCTTCTGAGACTGATTTTCTTTTGGCTGTTTTTGTATCCAGAGCTATATAAAAGTTGAATCTATCTTGATTTTTTCTTTTCAAAGCATGACCTGTCTTGATAGGGTTTGTGATGACTAGGAATAAGAAGTGTGATAGACCACTGTCATTACTAGGTGTATTAAATAATGGGAAAATCATTCACGTCCAGTTTAGCCATAAATAGAATTCCTGCATTTGCCTTTCTCTACTGCATGTTGTAAGGTATTTTAAGATAACATTTACATTTATTCCAGTAATCTACCTCATTTTAAGTTAAAGACAAAATAAATAGAAAACAAGCAGGTGAGGTTTATGTTCTGTTTACATTTCTGTAGCTATATAAATATTTCCTAGACAAAATAAACCAGCAGAAAAATGATGGGAGATTTGAAATGTGCAATTTATAGAAGGAGAGAAATGGAGACATATCTGCCTCATAGTTTTTCTGAGATGCCTTACCACAGTTAGACCATTGTTTAAAATTACATAGAAAACACCAGAATTCTGAACAAGTCTTACCAGTTTGATATGGTTAGAAACTACTGAATTCTTCATTATGGAGAAGGTTTAAATCCACTGCTGTTCGCATTAGATAATATGATGAATTCTGGAGCTTACTCTGACCCAGATAATGGGCACATCCACATAAATGCAGTGTCTGGTACACAAGCATGAAAGATGAAATGTCAGCCACATACCAGGGATAGTACAATTGTACACTGCAGAAAAGGGTATTTTGCTGATAAAGATGTGAATGTTGTACAAAAAACTAAGAAAAGCTTACCAAGCCCTTTCTCCTCTTGCTCTCCATTCTTTTTCCAGTTTCTTATTCCCTCCCCCCCCTCATACCATATTCAGGATGACCTCTCCTGCATTTCTGTTTAAAAAAACCCACTAAATTAAATCCTGACATTATACCCTTTTTAAAAAATTATTATTTGCAGAGACATCCCTTCAGTAAGAGGATGGCATTTTCTATACCTCGTTTCTCTGCAAAATCTGAGTGACCTTGTATTGAAATATTTGGGGTGGAAGCCTATCAGGACTTCCTGCAGTCATCCTTAGGTCCCAGTTCAATAAATTGTTTAGACCCTTTTTGACAAAATATTTTAGGCATATATTGATTTACAATGGAGATAATGGAGTTAAATAACAAAATCAGCTATGCATATATGCTTTGCTGAATTTATACTTAGCTCTGGAGGGGTAATTTAATGCCGAAGATAATGTTTCTTGATTTTTTTCAGGCATCTGCCTTATTTTCTCTGCTTCTACAGTCTTCTTCCTATAGCAATGTAAGAAAACTAGCTTTTATGATAGATGGGAGAAAGTATTACTACTCTCCTTTGATGATGAGTTCAGCTTTTGTTATTTGTACAAAGAATAAAATTGAAATGGATTGGAACTACAGGTGAGACACTTCTAGCCATGTGATGAACTTGTCGTCTCATTGTTGAGATTAATAGGTTTTCTTCCATCAGATATCCCTTCAGAAGCATTTGTCTGATGTAGCAATAGCCTTATTTATTCCATGGGTGAACAATTTTTTGGGAAATTTCACAGTGAAAAGGATATAACAGTTCTCTCTTTACTTAAAATATTCTCCTTTTCTCTTCCCAGTTGTCTGTTAGAATATGATTTTTTTAAGTACTCCACCACCAATTTCCAATTGCTCTTGTCTGCTCTGGCTTACTGGTGAATTTCTCACAGTGCATTCAGTGAGGACCTAATCTGAGAAGAAATACGCAAAGATTTTTGCACCTTCACTGATCATGATTAAGACCATGCTGGTTTGTTTGAGAGGTGGCAGTATGGTAAATGACAAATGATATTGCAACTGTTAATAGTAGTCATTATTGGCAATTTTTCCTATGTTAGATTCTCTTCATCATCTGGGTAGGTTTTCAAGGGCTCCTTACAGTCACAGTCAGTGCCTGTGTGGCTGTTTGGCACTTTTTTTTCCCCTCTGAGGCGTCTCTTTTTTAGTCATCATGCCAAGGATGTGTTTATGTGAGAACTTTTCATAGAAGCAGAGGCACACAATGGCTGGGATTCTTGGCAATCAGGTCAGTGGTAACGAAACCATCCAGAGGGCACCATTTTAAAATATTTTTTACTTAGTCATCTGTTTCATAAAGCTAAGAAAAATAAAGGTTGTTTTACTCCCTGTGGCCCACAGGCTTTACTTTTAATTTGCTCTCATAATTTGACATGTTGATAGCAGCTTCATTTTCTTACTCAAAATTTTGCTCCTAAGCTGGTGTCAGGAGAGATGCTCCCTGAACAGCCTGTGCTCTTCTCAGCTGCAAAAGAAGCAGAATAGCACATACATCACTAAATCCTGAATAGTCTCCATTCTAATTCCAGTTTGCTAACAAGACTCCCTAAAAACAAGCAGAGCCACTGCCTGCTTTAAATGAACCAGGTGCCTTTTCCAGCTTGTCTCGTTTCATAGTAAATAGCTGTTTCCTGCAGAGGTTACCTTCTCCAGGCTGGCTTCTTAATCTGCTTCACTCCAGGAATAGTTTTGCTGCTGGACACAGCTGGATTCACTGCACGATATATTTTGTGCCGTTACCCAGGAGTATCTTGTATGAAGAAAATGCAGACTAAAGTCGCATTGCCAAAGTCAGAAAGATGAGGACATCTGCCAGCTAGATGGTGCCAAGAACTCTAGGGCCAATCAGCTAATAACCAGTCACAGTCACTTCCAAAATAACTGGACAACAATTAGTGATACAGATAAAACAAAAAGCATACAGTGGTTTTTTCAGGACTTCATATATCAAGTGGACTAGTTAAAGAACTGAATAGAAGAAGGCCAGGCAAGTTTAAAATATGGTAAGTGTTAAATGCAGTGTTCTGGCATGCTGCTTTCTGCCCAAGGCCACAAGAAAATGAACAGTACCAGCTGGCATTTTATGTATATGTGAGTGTGTGTACATATATATATATGTTTTCTTTATATATATAAAGAGTATTTTAGCATCACGTGCAAGAGGACATTAAATTGTCACTAAAGTAAAAGGCAAGGTCTAGGTATTCACTGAAGCCTTCTGCTTTGACTGATATTACAATAATGAAGTTTGGTATAAAGAACTGAGGTTGTATTAGAAGCATAACCTCTTAGTGTTCTTCTGTAGTATGCTGCATTCATTTTGTCTTTCATTAAATTCTGTTTCTCAGTGTTCTTGTGATTAATTATGTATCATCGTTAGTGCTGAAGAACTGGTGGTATGTTCTAACAGTTGATTACTGTGTAATCTGTGGAGCTGTTGGCTACTTTAGCTCATTGGATAGAAATTGGGTAAGTTAAGTATTTATGGCAACATGAAGTTAATTTTAGGCAGTAACAACATCTCAGACATGAACTGATGCAGTGCATTTGCACTTGACACAAAGTAGTAAGTTATTACGTTTTTCAAATGTTCTGCTACATCACTGCAGATGAAGGTAGTGAGTTATCATACAGGATACGTTAGATTGACTTAAAAACTTTGAGTTGTGAGGTGCCTGTTGATTGTAACTAAATGAGATGACCTAACTATGCAAAGCAATAATTTTGGCATGGTTTCCTGTTTCTGAGGAGCTATACGTACTTTCAAGTCCTCAGTTATATGCAAAGTTCAAGGCTGTGTAATAACTGTTAAGTTTGTTGTTAATGCTTACAACAAGGAACCATGTTAACTAGCTGTCTTGAAAGGAGACACTTTAGAAAAGAGAACTGATGCCAGACTGAGCCTTCTTACTTGGCAAGTTATTTGTAGAGAAGTCCAGGGCCTCAAAAAGATTAGATGAATAACATCGTGAGTAGAGCATAAGAAATTATCATGCATCTATAGTATTTAGACTAACCTGACTTTCCCAGAAGCCTCTTCTATTCACAGTTGTAATTTTTGCTGTACTTTTCTTTCTAGTACCTAAGAAGTGGGCTTGTATCACTTGTGATTTTTGGGTGCAGCTATAACCTGTTCTGTTACTGATTTCATGTTGTCTTTTCCTAGAAGTAAGATCTCTCCAAGCATATTTATATGGACGTATATGTATACACACATACACAAAATACTTTTTCTGTCTTCCCTTAAAAGTCACTGCTTGTGCTGGGATTTGTGCTACTGTTTTGGTCTTTCAGCCCCAAGTTACATACTTTATCTGTGAGTTGTTTATTCTGGCTGTTTATTTCTGCAGAACTTTCTGGTTCCCATGCAGTGCAACAGCTTGATATAAGTGGCATTGCAGTGTGATTACCATTGAAAATAACCAGATTCAGTCCTGGCCTTTTACTAAGTGCTACTTTTCTTTTATGATTCTTAAGTATACATCAATTCTGGCAAGAGGTTGTGACAAGATGTTTTTAACAGGCTAATTGGCAAGTAATGAGTACAGTATCTTATTTCAATCTTACCTGTGGGATATTTGGGACATTTCATTTTTTCCTACTTTGTATTTTGAAAAGCCTGGCTGTATGTTGGTATTGTGCAGAGTTCCATACAGAATAATGTTTGATAGACTCAAGGAAATGGCTAAAGATCAGCATGGATGAGGCATAAAGAATGCAAATGTGTGCAAATACTGGATATTCCATTTTGGACCAGACTTGTTTGTTAGTGAAAACCTCTTCCTGCTCCCAGTAGCAGAGTTCTGAATAAAAGCATTACCTTCCCCTGCCTCTCTCTCTGCCTTATCTTCTCAGAGATGAAAGATCTGGCTAGGTATCAGTGTGAAGCCCTGAACAACACCACCACCTTTTTATAAAGCCATGTGTGGGGAATTAGGACTGTGCCATTTCTTGGAAGTCTTTGAGAGAAGTCTGTCTACAGTCTTGTGAAAAGTGTGATCCCTCACTGAACACATTTATTAGATGTATATTGATGATATACCTGCAACCGCTTTTCAGGTCATCTGCTGTATTTCAGTACCTGCTGAAAGAGGTTCACTCCTCCAGATTTCAGCAGGAAAACAGGAGATGGTGTGCTATGCAGGGCACCATGGTACTGGTGACTAACATACTGTTGCCCTTGACAACGTATGAACCCCCATATTACTTTCAATGGAGTTAGATGATATGAACATAAAAACATCAGTGACAAGCACATGCTAGCAGTGAGGTTATCAGTATTGCAGAATGCTTGATAACAATAGAGGCAAGTTAGTAAAAGGTGCTTTTTATAAACATGATTGGGAGTACTGGAGTTTTATCCGTCTAGAGGGAAGCTGCATATTTAGTATGTTAAAGATGAGATAGGAGATAGGCGTGCTGTTAGATAGTCAGCCTTTGTTCATCAGCTCGTCATGAACACAAAGAAATTTCTCTCATCCACTGAGAAATTCATGCTGCCAGCCACTTCCCACCCAGCTGAGCACATCCACGCTTCCCTGGGACACCAGCTCTTTGAACAGGTGCTGAGTACACCAGAGCCATACTGCCTGGGACCTGAGGGGATTGGGCCACCCTCTACTGCATGTGTTTTAATGCAGCTTTAATTGCATTTTTTATTGCTTGCTTCCCAAAGCTTTGTCACAACAGATGGGACCCCTGTCCTACCATGTATGAGTCTGAGCTTTTTAACTAAAGAGCAGTCTTTGCTTTTAAGTTGCCCTTTATTTCAAATAGCATGACATCTATCCTATTTAGATAGGATTAAGATCCGCAAAGAATGCTGATATCAGAGGAGGGGGGCACTGAAAGGAAGTAGTAAAAGAAAAAGAGCTAAAATATACTAAAGAGCCCTAGTTGCCTAGTAATTATTATTAATATTGTTATTGTCATAGAACTTTAACAATACAAGTAATGTTTTTTATATTGGTATTAGTTTAAGTGGAGTTGCCCTTATACCAGCAAGAGCATAATTTTTATTTAAAGCACAAAATAGGATTGGTATTTCCATCTATCAGCCACTTCTGGTTTTGTATCATCTGCAAACTTGCTGAGGGTGCAATCTGTCACATCATCCAGGCCAGGTCATTAATGAAGAGGTTCAGCAGTGTTGGCCCCACTATCTACCCCTGGGGTACACCACTAGTGACTGCCTCCAGTAGGAAGGACTTCATGCTGCTGTCACTTTGGCCCATGTAGTTCAATCAGATTTTGATCGACAGTCCCCGTATCTAGTTCATACTTCATTGCTTTATCTACAAGGATATAATGATGAACAGTGCTTGAAAGCCTTGTTAAAGTCAGGGTAAGTAACATCCAGTGCTGTCCCCTCATACACTGAGCTAGTCATTTCATTGCTGTTTCAGGTTGGTCAAGCATGATTTCCTGTCCCTAGTGCTGACTATTCCCAATCACTTGCTTGTCTTTCATGTGTTTGAAAATGGCTTCCAGAATTATTTGGTCTATCCCCTTCCTAAGCATCGAGAGAAGCTGACTGGCCTGCAGTTCCTTGCATCCTTCTTCTTGCTGTCTTCGAAGACAGGAGTGACATTTGCTTTCTTCCTTGAAACCTTCCCTGATAACCACGATCCTTCAAAGATAATGAAGAGTGGCCTCACAGTGATATTGGCCAGCTCCCTCAGTATTTCTGGGTACATCCTATCAGCTCCCATGTACATCTGTATGTCCAGTGCATTTAAACATTCCCTGATTTGTTCCTTCTCCACTGGTGGTATGTCTTCCTTGCTTCAGGCTTTCCCACTGTCCTCAGGGGCCTTGGATTCCTGAAGGGAATTGTAAAATTGTAAAATTTTAAAAAAGGTAAAATTGTAGCTATGCTGTCTTGAGGTAAGTGCACCTGTAAATCACTATAATGACTAGGTGAGCTGCTTATGTTGAGGACTGAGGCCTTGTTTTTCCACCTGCTGAAGCTTTAGTTCAGCATTGACAGAGAAACAGGCAGCTCTGTGTGTGTGTAGTAGCAGATGGGAAAAGGGGAATAAACTGATCTTTGAAGAGGCATACTAACATCACAAGCTGGTTCAACAAAAAAGAAGCACAAGTAAATCTAGGATCTCTTACACAATACATCAAGCAGGTGTTACTTTTTTTTCCCCTTTCAGATGCCTGCAGATCACAGCGGAAGATTACCTTCATCTCCTTTTAGATCATGAAAAAACAATAGTATGTTGGAAATGTCTTTCAAAACTCAGTTTATAAAATAGTACACTGGATCCTGGGAAGTAGGGCTATGCCTGATTAGCTGTCTGCCCAAAGATGAGCTCATTGTAACCACTTCATTAGTGACAGATGATTGTCTATTTCATCTTAAAAACACGTAACACTGGAAACTTCTCACCCGGTCCTAGGCAACTTCCAGAAGGATGACAGTATCCTTTTTCCCAATGCTTAACCTAAAAAGCTCAGTTCCTTCACATCTTCACAGCAGGTTTAAACCATTAGGTTGGTGCTCTGGATTATAACATAAGGGAAATACTTTAAAATAAATAGTCCTGCTACTGAAAATGGGTGTTACAAAATATTATGCAAAACAGCAATAGGGTTGCTATTTAGTCTGTGTCACTATTTTGTGTTATTGACTGCTCTTTGCTGCTGACCTCTCTAGATGCTACCAGGTCAAAGACATCTCCAGCTCCGTCCTCTCACTTGTTTCCTTTTGGACAAACTTTGCCAAGAACTCAAAGGTCCAATTGTACTGTCAGGCTTCTAACAGCTTAGGGTGGTAGCCAGCAGGGATATTGTCACTCATACTGGTGTTTTGTTCCTCTGCTGTACCTCCAGAAGTCATAACTAAAAGGCCATGGCAGTGTCCCAGTCGTCATCCACCTTGTGAAAGTCATAGTACAATATAGTGCAATACTGCACTTTTCCACTGTGTAAGCTGTATAAAGGCTCAGTACTTTCATCACAGAGGTTAATAAAGACCATAAAACATTTGTTTCTTACCCGGATGGGAGGGCTTATACTGACAGAGGGGCTCAGCCTGTTCGTGTCAGTATTGTCTCAGTAACATCGGAAGGGATGCAGTAGCTTACAACAGCTGAGTTAATATTGGGTCTCATTTTGAGAGATGAGAATATTGATTTGGTTACGAAAATGGGACTGAACAGGAGAAAACGCACTCTCTTGCTGTGCTTTTCGCTTTCTGAAAGAAGGCGTTGGGGGTGTCCTTCTGACCACTCATTTTGCAGGTAAGAGCTGTGGAACGCTGGCTGTGGACTCGTGCCGACTCTGCTGCAGGCTCTGTCACTCTATAGATATACCTAGGATGTGCCTCTTTGACAGCTCTAAGAATGAATTAATTAGTGGGCCTGATTCACTCTGTTACAGCCTCTGGGCTGTGAGTTCCCACGGACAGAAAGCTGTACAAACAGGTACGCTGTACTGCTGTGCACTTGGTAGAAAACACGGCGTGTTGTCTGAGAGGATGTTGGTTTATGGCATAGCAAGCGTTTGAACCCACTTGACTTTAGTGCCATCCTTCCATCAAAGCCCCTGTGCTGCAATTATTTATGGACATTCCTTTTGTACTGATAAGCTGCTGTGCCGTGACTCAGGTGCTGCAGCACAGCTGGCACATGCTACCTGGTACACTGAGGGCACCAGTCAGCAGCTGGAGAGTTAGGTAGGTGTGACCCGGGGCATCCGCTGTGTCTGCTTTCTCAGTGGAGAAACACCAAATGCAGTATTTGCTGTAGGAATATGCAAAAGCAGCTGATGTTGAAGGCTGGCAATTACGGTTTATGCTGATGAAAAGA
Organism: Nycticryphes semicollaris; assembly: GCA_013400055.1. Classification (NCBI taxonomy): domain Eukaryota; kingdom Metazoa; phylum Chordata; class Aves; order Charadriiformes; family Rostratulidae; genus Nycticryphes; species Nycticryphes semicollaris. The sequence continues at coordinate 3,083 of VXBJ01003370.1, read as the reverse complement.
AAGTGGGAAAACAAGTTCTTCTTAGTGATTAGTCTCTATTTCTAAATGGAAGTGCAGTAATAATAAAAAAAGAAATACAAAACCAATCAATCTGAATGATCTTTTGAATAGTAATGTGACATTCTGTAGCTCAGGAACTGGCTGTAAATTCTTCCATAATATATAATTTGTCACAGTTATCTGTCTTTTCTCAGAAGAGAGCACCAGGTCCTCATAGAACAATGTGCATTACTATGTGTGTGAGAAAGCCATTCATTTTACCATTAAAAAACAATTTAATGCTTGAATTAACAGGCTCAATTTCAGTCTCTTTTGGTGCAAAGTTTTTCCAGACCTTAATTCACTTTGGTCACACACTGAAAGAATCACTTCTGTTTCCCCCCTCATTTTTTAAAAATTTGGTGAGCAAGCCACAAATATTTCAATGTCCTCTCCTTTGTGTGTGTTGGAATGTGCTAACTTGCCTGTCGTATTTCGTCCTGTTCCTTGCACACACTTGCTTTTTGGTGACATGCTGGTGACATCTTCGAGGTTTGCTGAGAGGCTGCATTTCATTCAAAAAGCACTGATGCATCTGAGTGACTCAGTTTTCTTTCCATCAACAGTACATTGTATTTGTCACCAGGGCATTTTATCTGCCATTTTGGTGTCTGTTCTCCTTGGATATAATCCAAAGTACTCAATTCACACATTCCCCTGATTTTGAAGAACGCAGAAGCTTAGAAGCTGTCTCTGTCTTCTTTTGACTTGCAAACGGTCACATAAAGTACACAGAACTCAAAGAATGAACTTTTAATGCTCTATTTTAAAATATTTGGTTTTCTTGTGATGCTGCTCAGGGGTTACCCTGAGGGGTTACCTGAGCAGCATAGCCCCTACTAGTTGAGATGGTGGAGCATGAGTGTTGGATGATGTGGGAGATCAGGTCCTCTGTGCCAGTAAGATTTTCTAGGCCCCACAAGGGTGTGGGAAAGATCGATCCACTGTGGTTTTGAGATGCTTGCGCAGTTCCTGTAAGCATGGTTGCATAGTGATAGTGGCTGCACACCACTATAGTAAAGCTGTGAACTGGATTGACCCTGGGGAGAACCTGCTGTCTGGTACAGTGGTACCTACAGAATGTTATGTGTGAAGGGAACTTGCAAAATTATTGGCTTTGCACACTTTGGAAATAGATAAGACTATTTTTCACATTTTTACTTAGACATCTCTGCTTGCAATGACGGACAGTTTCTATGTGTTTTTCCTGCACTGGAAAGCTAGCAAGGCAGACAGTTCATTAGCAGTAGTCTTATTTTAAGGGCAATCTTTAGTTATTTTGTGAAGAAGCCTGACTGTACAGACATAGCAACGGATTCTCATCAGCACACAGTGTTCTGCTTTGCTACAAACAAAAAAGGTATATCTAAAAAAGGCATGTCTAAAAAAAGAGCATACGAGCAACATCAAGAACCTGGGGTTTTATTTTTCTTTTAGCTGGACAAGGTATATTTTCCACTTCAGTGGAAATCTGTTCTACATTGCAAATGTTATTACAGAGTGATGATGTGTACAAAGGAAAGAAATGCAGTGGCTTCAAATACTTCTAAATTTATCATTTTTATTTTTTAAATCAATAAGGCCCTGTTTTTGAAGGCTAAGGTTTGTGGCTAACTAACAAGGGGAAAGTGGATAAATTTGGATAAAATATATCCAAATAAGTTTGGATAAAATTAAAGAGTTCATTCAAGAGAAAAATAATATTTTACTTTATACTACTTGATCATTATATAACTTATTAATTTGGGTGTAATTTAAAGAGAGTATATACTGATTTAAATGCATTTTTCATTGTCATATTTGAATTAAAACATTTCACTAAGTAACCAAAATATGATATTTTTTGTGATAAAGAAGCTCCTTTTTAGATACAAGCTGTTCTGTTAGTTGAATTTGATCCAATTTATGAATGGTTTTGGTCTCCCAGAAGCTCTCTATTATAGTTTATTTACCAAAAAAAAAAAAGACAAAACAAACAACCCAGTCCCAACAGACTGTGGTAACGACACAAAACAGTAGCCTTCATCCTGCTCATTTGTTACTAACGTTACTGGGAGAGCTAGAAATGTGTACACCTATTACTGCAACCATATATGTCATTCTACCTATAAAAAGTAAGATTCATACAAACTTTATCTAGATTAATAGATTGCAGTGGTTTGGGACCACTGGGTCCACCTATTCTATTATTTTATAAACCGTGGACCTTAGAATGTACTCCAGTATCGGCTGTATTGAGCAGAAAACAGGTATTTTGTCTGAAGCGTTTTTTTCCTGAAAGGCCTTAAACGCCTTTTAAAAATTCCAAAATATTTTAGGAATTCCATTAGAAAGGGAGTTGACTTTATCATTTGAGTGTGTTGTTACATGTTGTATCATGATTATATATACACGTTTATGAGTATGTAGTAAAATTATTGTGATTATGCCCAAATTGCTAAGCAGATGGCAGAGCACAGAAAACCAAGGACAGAAAAAGCAAGTAGAAAAGTCCAGTGTCTCTGTGCATACTTTATTTTGGCTTATAATGCCCAAAATGAACTGGCTGCCTATGACTGTTCTGACTGTCAGTCAAAGTAGCACATTTCAGACAGTTCCAACCTTTCAAACTGCCATCTGTTAAGACATAATCATAAGCCCACTGACAAGTGCTTGTCAGAAATCACTTCATGCTAATTGATCTCTTTTCCGACACACTTTAGTAGCTAATTTTTAAGACCCGAGAGCCATCATTACTACACATTAGTTGTCAAGATAACGACACAGCTGTCCGTTGGAAAAAAGAACTTAAAAAGTACTTGAACTATCACAAAATTATAGGAGAATCGCTTTTAAACAGCCATGTTAAAATTTTTAACTGAAACGAAAGGAAGCGTTGATCAAAACAACATATCCCATCACCAACAGCTGCATTCTTTCGCATCATTAGTAAATTTAATTTTGATTTGTTTACAGTGAATGAAGAGGTGCAATGATCATGCAAAATCACTAATGCAAGCAATTTTCATTCTTTTCAAACATGCCTTCTTCCTGACATAATTATG
>VXBJ01003369.1:499706-556223 GCA_013400055.1 Nycticryphes semicollaris | reverse complement strand
TTTTTTTTTTTTTTTTCTCCTTTTTTCTTTGTCCTTGTAAGCCTGGTGGCTGATCCTGAAGGATCAGGTAGAATTTCCTTGTAATGTCCTGCAGCTGGCTGCAACAGGCCTGTTTCCACACCACTAGACCCTGCGGTTAGTGGCTTCTTGGTTATCTGTATTGCTGAAGGATTCATTCAGCTTAAGATGGGAAACATGCAGAACTATGGACAGAGGAGGGGCAGGTTTAGAATTATAGAATCATGGAATGGTTTGGGTTGGAAGGGACTTTAAAGATCATTGAGTTCCACCCCCCCTGCTATGGGCAGGAACGCCTCCCACTAGACTAGTTCTCATTTTTTATCAGATACTTGATTCTTCTTTTCTTACTGAAGCATAATTTTTTTTTTAAATTGTTTTGGTTTTGCTTTAAAGTATTTTGGATTGTGCCAAGAAGCAATGTTCATCTTCAGTTTACTCAAAAGATGCATATGCTCGTATCTATCTGTATACACACATAGAAGCTGCGATGAGAGGAAGTCTTACCGAAAATTGTCATCTTGGGCTAAACACCCTAATGTGTGCTTCAGTAGTGTTTCGGTACAAATCAGAAATGAGACTTCAGTATAATAACATACGAAAATTATTTACTTGGCTTTTTGTCCTCCACTGCTGAAAAAGTAATTTTAACGGTTCTTTTCCATAGGTGCTCTTCTTGAGACTTACAAGTTAAAAAAGGAGGAGAAGTAAGGGAAGGCGGACACGAATGGACACAAACACTGAGTAACAGGCTGAACAGATGCAGTCTTTGTCATTAAAGCCCTTATTAATTTTAATGTATCCCTTAAAATAAGGAATGAAAATACCTAGGAAAAGTAAATTACGGGTCTAGAGCAGAAAGGCCTTTAGAAATTCCCTACTGTTGTAGAAGGGCAGGTGAGAACGTGTGTGTGTCAAAATAGACACTGCAATGAAAAGGAAATAGAAATGGTCTTGTATATTCAGAAAAAAATGAATTTTGGACATCAGTTACATAGTAAATCCCTAGAACTACCTGGATTTTCAGAGGCTGTACTGTATTGTTGAATTTTATTAGTGCTTTTCTGGATGAACAGTGACAGGAAGTAGCTACTAGAAAGCAGTAGATATGCATTATAAAAGTTTTCAAATTCAAGAGCTGACCAAAATATGTGGAACCCTTAAATTATATTTTGGCATCTGATGAAAATCTGATTTGTCAAAAGAAAACTACTATGACATGTATAACTTCTGTGCTGTAATTCATATGCTGTAAGCCCCAATTGATCGTGACCATTTTTTAATCTTGAGAATTTCGCTTTAAGATAAATCTGTAAAGTTCTTTAAAACACCAAAACTGTAACTGTACCAGGAAGAAGGCATGTTCCTTGATTGACTGTTGGCCAGGAGGAATACTGGATGCAAGTAAATGAAAGAAATAATTATTTTCCTAATGGAAATCTGGTGTCTTATTTTTTTTAGCCTGTGATGGGTTTAGCAGTGACTCATCAAGCTAAAATGTAAAAGCACCATGAGTTATCTATTTCTGGGTAAAACAAATCAAAGAGAATTTTAGGCCAGGTTTTGGGTTGATTTGCATACTCTCCCTACCCCATGAGTCCAGTGAGATCAGAGTTTAAATCAGGTCAGCATTTGGACTAATTTCTGCGTAGTTCATCAGTTAAAGACTGGTCTCATCAGCTGTTATAATGGAAAACACAGTGCTGAGTTTTACATGCTCTTGAAAAAGGTGAAATGACTCAATGACTATTTGGACTCTTAGAACTTGCTGGAATGAGCCTGTGTAATACAATAGGGTGAACGCACATATTCAAAGTTATCCAAAGAGATGGCTGTATCCTGAACTCCTAGTAGTAGTGCAAACAGGGAAGGTGTTTAATGACTACGCTTAGATCAGAGATCTCAGTGGAATGCTGTGAAATGGACAGTCCTCAGAGTAACAGTCAACACTAGTGTGTGGTGGAGCTTGATAACAGGGCTGTCATTTTTGTCCCAGAAATGACTGGTAAATTTGAGGTGAGCTTTCTCAAATTTTCCTCTTCAATAAATACCAGTCTGAAATCTTCATGGAAAACAAAGTCACATTTTTTAATATAAAAACAAGTTGACATTTTTCAGTATACTTTTTAATGAGCATAGCTCTGAGCTATCTTATAATGAAATTTGCTTAAAAGTGGAACAGGCTGGTGATACTTGGCAGAATAACATGGCATATGGTAAAACAGTTGTGATTTATTGGCAAGCGCTCTCATTTTGGAAAGAGTGGCTTTCAGCACAGTGGCCTGACTCGATTGAGTCCTGTCTCAATATTCAGGGCTTCAAGGAAAAAACCCACCCGCAGAGCAGTGTACACAGGTTACTTTAAAAGGTAAGGCCTTTCGATAAGGGTGGGACAAGAAACTTTTTATTTTAATCTATTTTACACGTGGCATCTGATTTTTGTCTAGATCTTTATACCATTTTTAATCTTTTTTCTTTTTTTTTTTTTTCTTTAAAAATGTCAAAATAAACAGAGGCTTAAATGTAAGTGAGTGCTTTTAACTTGTGCAAGGTGGCATTCTTGCATCTGGAAGACCCACTTCTTTCGTTGCAGCCGTCCATGCACTTACATGTGGATTTCTTGAGTATGACAATATCCTGTAGAAACTACTCTCAGGACCATGTCATATGATTGCATCCATAGACTCAGCACAGGAGGAGTTACTGGGATTGACTTTACAGCATCCTAACATAATTCCGGTTGCATTTAGCGTAGACATTTAGCTATTGCTGGTGACTATAACAAGTAGTAATATCTTCTCATTCTCCTTAGCCAAGAGCAGCTTCCTCTTGAGAGACAAGTGCCAGTCTTCCCTTGAATGAGTTACTCTAAGGGGAGCTCTTTGTAGCCATTCTTCCAGATTTGTGACAGAAAGCAAGCAGGTGACATAACTGTTCTTGATAATCCTAGAAGAGTACACTCATGTTATCATTTTTTGTGACCAGCAGTAGTAGGACTACTTTTCAGAATAAAATCTTAAAAGTATCTGATTGGCAGCTATTTTGCTTGTTTGCTCATCCAGCATAATTGTTTTTCATTGAATACAAGGCCTTAAAAAATATATGCATATGTGCATACCAGCCTAGATACAGAGATGAAAAATGACCTAGTGAGCATGTGAAAAATGAAATACAAAGTATTTCTGTTCATATTTTGTTCAAAGCTTATTAAACCATAAATTGTTAATTGTTATTGTCCAGCTAAACTTTATGGGTCTTAAGTATATTTTTTATCTAATACAAGGAGTGGGTGGAACCTGAAACAAAAAGATGTGTTTTTTCTCTGAGAAATTTGAGAAATACACAATTACGTCAGGATTTCCCGTGCTATTAATTTACTGACATATGGGAAATAGGAAGTGAATTGCTAAAGCCTGTTTTGGGCACAGCTTGCTGTTCTTCACATGTGCAGTCATAGGTGGAAATTCCTGCCAATAGGCAAAGGAGGATTTTGGTGTTCTGATTGTTTGTTAGTGGCTCAAAGACATAACTGAGCCTAATTTCTTGTCGTCAGGATGAGAGGGTGAGTTTTTAAATATGAGTATGCTTTAGGTACTATTTTATTTGTCAGAATTCAGTGTTGTAATAACACATAGGATCTGGAAAAAATGATTATATAAATCTATTGGATTATTTTTTTTTAAGGGTATGGCAAAGCTGAAATACCACAGTAATCTCAGAGGAGAAGTCTGTCACTAGTGGCACGTGTTCCAGGTCACATGGGGAAAGAATGGAGCAACTGTCCAGGAAAAGTAGCAATTATTTTCACAGTTTGGTCAGATGTTAACCCATATTACAGATCTCTGGCTACATCCCAGACTCATGGGCTCATGAGTTATTAGTCTATTTTTATAAATTAAAGAATCTTGTCCTTGTGGTTGTGGAGCATGAAATAGAGTGCTCTGAAGAGTACCTTAGAAGGCAGAGTTTCACTGAGGCAAATGCCCTTTCATTTAGGGGACCTGGCTACAAGCTGGCTCAATTATACTGGTCTGCAGGCATGGGGGAGGGGGGGGGCGGTGTCTGGCAAGAACCAAAGAAAGAGCTAGAGTCAAGTCTCAATTATCCTCGGTGAACTGTTTGTTTTTTGGGTTTGGTTTGTTTTTTTTTTTTTTTTTTTTTTTTTAACTAATTAATAACTCTGGATCAGGACCTTACAAAGACCTTCCCAAAAAAGCTTTCAGCATTGCACACATTCAGTCTAACCCTCATTTTTTTCCCAAAACTAAGAATGACTTGACATGGGCTTAGTATATGGCAACTTGGTAATACACTGGGAATTACTTATGTTTTTGTTTGTTTGTTTTCAGGAGTTATCTTGCACTGTAGCATAGCAAATATGCAATTTCTGAGATATGCTAAAACCGTTACTACTACATCCTTTCAAGCTATTTTTAGTATTTAATTGATTTTCTAATTTTTTTAAGGAAATAAGTTAATGATTGCCTTATTTGGGAGTTTTGACAAGAATGCTATAGGAACTTTTCCTTTGCCTTGAGTGTGGGCAGTGAGAGGGGTTTGAGAGCTCTCTTCATGCATAAACCCCCTAAAGACGACAGTCAAGAAAACATCTAGTACGTCTTCTCATTTGAGAGATGGTCAACTATATGGGACTTTCATTGTAGCTTTAATGTGAGTAGAAGCAACTCTTGAATTTTCAAGTATAAGTATGAAAGTTGAGATATGATAATGTTCACTTTCACTGTGAATGAGCCGTGGGTTTAAGAAAAGCTTATTGTCATCCCTAATTCATAAAGAGGAATACAAAATTTTTCATGTCACCTGGTAATAATCTTCACCTGTGTACAGCGTCAATAAGAATCACTCTGGGAATAGGTACAAAGTACCTCTATTTAGAGTATTTTTATGCATCTTATTCGTTTTATCCCACTATGAACAGAAGTGATGGATAAGAATAACTTTTTTTTTTAACTTGCTTGAATCCGAAGTTTTTTAGTCTTTGTTAGAAGAATTATGCAAGTACTTAGAAGTTTTCTTGGAAGGTTTTCCCATCAACATCAAAACTTGCACCTTATCCTAGTGCCTAAGGTGTAGTAAGAGAAAAAAATGTATTTTTAAAGTGAAGCTCTTCTCTGATACAGCCACAAGAAAGATCTTTGCATGAGAGCTGGGATAACTAGAACCCTTCCAACGTGTGATGTGAACTGTCAAATGGCCCACTTATAAGAACAATAACACAGATTCAGATTGAAGGCAGAGAGATTTTGGTGTCTGTAGAATACATCTGCCATGGAGACTGAGCTTGCAAGACTCCTCTGCAACTGCCTTTCTTAGTCTATTGTTTAGTTATTGTTGTTCCTATAAAATGCTTGGGCAATGACACAAAAGAACAAGACTTATGTTCTTGATGGGTGTTTTTGGTTTAGGGCAATAGTTCACACACTGGGTCCTCCTCCAGTAAGTGGTTACTTGTGCAAAATTGAACGTTTTTAGCAGAAGTGATAGAGAGGACTTAAGACGAGCATATCCCATAGCCTTGGAGTTACAACCTTTTAGCTATTGAAAGAGGAGAGTTTATCTCCTGAATAAAGGAATGAATTGCATCTAAGTCTTGAAATAGATATTTTAACCCCTGAGTTTTCAAATTAGTAGTGAAAAGATACTATTTTTTTTCCTTTCTCCTCCCTGTCTAGTTTATTCCTTTGTGTTTTCTTTGTGGCTTGTTTATAAGACCTAAAATGAACTGGTTTACCATTGCAAACATAACAGTAACCATATTGTAATAAACATAACTAAGCACTTCTCTTGAGAAGCAGGAGTGGTTTTTTTTCCCCTTTCCCCCTCTTTCAGAAAGAGTAACTGGAATAAGGTGAGAATGAGAGATAATTCCTTAGTGAGTGGGTGGGCTGCTTTAATATTTCCTTAAGTATGTTCGTTTTTTGCAGATACATTGTGAAAAATTATCAGATCTGTTAAGTGTATGTTTCATATCTGTTTGGCATTACTTATTTTAAGAAAAATATTTCACTTGGCATATGCTACTGGTGTAGCCTGTCTTTGATGCAAGATTTCACCCTGCCTCTGTTTTCCCAAAGCAGACTTAATGCATCATAAGGCAGCTGCTAAAGGGAGACCACTAATAATATTGAAAGTGTTTGGAGCAGAGAATAGAATCAGTATGGGAAATCAAACTCTAGAAGAGAACAGGTGACTGTCTCTAAAAGGGGGCAGGGAAATAAGCTAACGCAGCTGTTTGTATTCTGAAGTATGGGCCTATAGAGAAATGTGGCTTTACTACTGACTTTCAGAAAAAAAGTTACAGAGTTGAAGGGAATGAGGATACATTGTGAATAATTTGTATAGAATATTACTTCTGTTAAGTAGGGAATTTAATGGCTAGCTCGCCATAACATTGGCGGATACATGGGCGCTGTAAGAAAAATTCTGAAGCTTAAAACTGACTTTCTTTTTAAGTGATCCTAGAGGTTGCTTAGCTGTGGCAACTGAACTAAATAGAATCCTTGATACAGAAGGAATGACTGTGGTCCTTCACTTGACCTCTGGAAATGAGCCTATAGTTGTACACTGTACAAAATCTGTATTGTATTTGCATGTTTCCAATTTATCTGCCATCAGTCCCAATGTATAAGAAAGTAATTTTGGGGACTGCATGACAAAAGGATTCTCATCACTTGTTTAACCTCAGACAAGTGTTCTTGTGAAGCTCTTTTCTCTAATCTTTGTATTAGATGCATGCCCTGCCATTATGCTTGGTGAACTTCATGATCCTACTGTCAGCAGCTATAACTGTAAAAGAGCTAAGCAGTTAAAAAAGTATGTCTTTTGATCTGCAGAAGAACAAAAAGAACCTTTTTTGAAGAGCCAATAGCATAAAGATTTAAGTTTTGCTGTCTAATCTGCTTACTGAAAGGACTAAGATATCGCTAAAAGTGAGGTACTTCAGTGTAATTGCATCATCACTTTATGCATGCTTAACCATGATGTGCTTCCTAGCATGGCGAAGCAGCCTAATAAGAGAGGCTCTCATCTCCTATAAAAATAATAGAGCTTTCTGTATATAGGCTAAAATGTTTTTTGTTGTTGTTTTTTTTTTCCTCTTGAACAAAACTGAACTGAGCTAGGAGAAGGTAACGTAGCAGGACAGTGTGTGTAGAAAGACCACAGTCGTGGTGGGGTGGTTTTGTAGCTTATGGCTATATTGAATATCTGTGCAGGCTCTTCTTTCTTATGAGTAGATGAGGTTGGATGAGACCTCTGGATGTCATAGTGACTCTGGAGGTCTTTGTCTTTAGAGGTCCCTTCCAATCCAAACAATTCTATGATTTCCAGAAAGGATTAGGCAGCAAGAGTGATGATGTCATGTTGCCCACTACTATTAGTGTAATCCTTTATTTAAAGTGTTTCTTGTTTCCTCATACCCCTGCTAGATATCATTCCTGTACTTCCCAAGCTGACACAAAGTACTGGCTTCATATTTGGCACTTGGCTTTTTTTTATATACAGAATGGCCACCTCAAGCAGACTCAGTAGCTGCTTTCATAACACTTTGCTGACCATACTATCTTCCTACAGCCTCATTAAAATTACTTTGCTTTTCAATAGTTATGCTTTGTTGTTGTGTATAAATGAAACTTTTTTTGTGATGTCTGTATGGAAATTAACTTCGGTATGGATATCAAGCTATAAGATTATCCTCTAAGAAAATGGACACCATCACAGATTACTCATTTAAATGGTCAAGTTTAAATTGGAAAGTGCTTAAAGCCACAGGTAAAAGCAAAACAAAGTAGCCCTACAAAAAGCAGAATTCAAAAATCAGTAGTGTGAAGGACAGTGATCTGTATTTCTCATTAGAATCATAGAATGGTTTGGGTTGGAAGGGACCTGAAAGATCATTGAGTTCCAAGCCCCCTGCCATGGTCCAAATAGACCAGGTTGCTCAAAGGCCCATCCAGTCTGGCCTTGAACACTTCCAGGGATGGGGCATCCACAGCTTCTCTGGGCAACCCATTACAGTGTCTCATCAACCTCACAGAAAAGAATTTCTCTTCTGAAATGCCATTATTTTTTTTTTTTTTTAAATTTTAGAGCTTTCAATTAGAGGGTGCTTTTAGAGATAAAGTCTTCAAAAGCTTCTTAATGTTGACAGTGAGTACATCTTTCTCCTTTCTTCCCTTTGTACCATTTGCAGTGGGCTTCTTTGGTTGAGGTTCTTGCAGGCGAAGCAGTTTTATGAGTAGATGGAAGAGAAAGGGAAAGAATTTTCCTTCAAGGTAATAGGCCTATACTTACATCCTAAAGAAAAAAAAAAAAAAAAAAAAAAAAAAAAAAAAAAAAAAAAANCAAAAAAAAAAGGGATTGTTCTGGAGACCAGCAAGTTGCTTAGGTACACAAAATGCCTTCTGTAGCAGATCAGTTTGTGTTGCTGGGAGACTTGCTTTCTCTCACGTCAATTCTAAGTTTTCCTGTTGATTTGAGTAGCTTTATGTCTTTGCATCCTTTTATGATATTTTTAGTGTTCAAGAAAGCTGTGTTTTGGCTTGCTTGCATTTCAGAACAGAGTGCAGTGTGGAGATGCTCTGAGTAGTTATAATCGAGCCATCTCAGGTACTAAAAGCTTCTAGCCAGGACAGCATGGATCTCTCCACAATTAATTTATTCCTACACTTGTAAGCTTTGCAATGCTGCAGTCAGGCTTGTCAGCAAGATGATCCATTTCTTCCTTTTGTAGAATTTGCAATTCACAATGCTGTCTTTGATACAATAAGATGTGTCATGTTAATAAAAAGAAGTAGGGTGTAAAATAGAACTAAAGTTTGAGGACCTGACTTCCTCTGGAGCTGTAAAGATGCATCTGTCTGAAACTTGGTGAGCAAAGGAGCTGCATAGCTTCTAACTGGGCAAAACGCTGCACTGGCTCCTGTAAGACAGATTAAACTGGTGCGACCAGCTTTTGTTGCAGAACATGGAGTTCTCTTTTTGCACACACGGTCACGTAGTCTTTAGGGAAACATAGCTTTGTTGAAACTTAAGTTTCTCTCATCTCTGAGAGAATAGCTGAATATTATTTAGAAGCTGCTTTGCCAGACTGGGAAAAATGAATGTGGCTTCTCTTCCATCTTTACAGAGATGTATAATAATTCATTTTCAACTGTAACTGTGAGATTCTGTCTCTTGATTACTTGTGCTGTTGTAATTCCTTAGTAAGTAGAGGAACAAAAATTCAGTGTATTAATGTTGCACAAAAGTCTTTCAAAGTTCTGAATTCCAGATAGTCCAAGAAATCCTCCAGCGAGAATTCTGGTTTAGGTTCTTAAGTTAGACGCTATGTAAGTATTTATAGTTCAATCATATGCTCCACTATTCTATATGCATGAAGTAAATTAAAATTTTGTGTACTTACAGTTTTATTTCGCAAAGAAATAGATGTTTGAGGAGACATACATTGAGCAAGCTGGAAATAAATATAGTAATTTCTAGTTTTCTTAGGTGTTTTATTCTTGGGAGCTACATTCTGAACTATTTCTGTTAATTATTTTTAAAGTAAGGGCTGAAACCATCTGTCTCCTTCTGATTAAGATTTTTTAGATCCAAAAGCATTAAACTTTTTGCTTTTTCTTTTTTTGAAGCTGAAAAATCCATGGAAAAAACGCCCCTTCTGCAGTTCTGTGTAGCACAATAAGTGCTGTGTACTTGGGCGTCTGTTTCCTCATTCAATTCCACTAAAGACATTGGAAAAGCCATTTCCTACAAATCTCAAAGGGGCTGAATACCAGAATATGATGTTAGAAATAAGACTTACTAAGTACATTTCTCTATATTCATTTACTTATATATATAAAAAGTTATTTCTGTGGAGCTGTTTCTGTCATTGCAGGCAAAATACTAGTTTTAGTCATGCAGTCTATATGGACTTGGTTCTTTCTGATATTTTTATTAAAAGGGAAAAAAAATCCTTTCATAGGAAGCTACCCAATTTCTTGTTTCCCAACTGAGAAATTTAACAGCTGTGAGAAGGATAAAAGCACATCTAGATCAGATCCTTCCAGATCTAGATCAGATCCTTCCAGAAAAGAAAATTCTCCTTCCTAAAAAACATGATTGCATTAAACCAATACAGAATAACTTAAGAATTAAGAACTGTGCTAAACTATTAATAGTCATAGAATTAAGGCATGCCTAAGGAGTTTATTATAATAAACATAGTAAGTAGCGGAACTTGAATTTGCCTCGCAACAGGCTCTGCATTACTTCTATTTTTACTTTATTAGCATGAAACTAAACTTTTTTTTAATATTAGTATTTTGACTTAGAATGGGGTGAACAGGTAGTATCAGTATGAAGAAATACTGTTTTTCCCTGCAACTAGAGAAGAAAACACTGATCTTAATTAGGTCAGACATGGAGCTTTTCAAAGTCCTACTCCTTTTTCAGGTCCTTGGTTTGGTGTCCTTACCATTAAACTATTGGAAGCTTTCTTGCATTAAAGACTGACTGTTCTCTGCCATGTTTTTAAATGACGCGTTGACTAACCACAGAAAACCATGCTGTTGCTGGATTCTTATTAGTAGTAAATTATTGAAGATGGGTCTGTTTGCCTTGTAATTCCTAATGCTAGCAATGAGCTAGACTAAATATTACAGGTGATCATGGGAAAGGGTATATTGTAAAGCTGAAATTCCTGCATGTTAGAGGAATTTTGGTGAGAGCTGCTCTCGAAGAGATCAGTCTTTGAATGAGAACAAATCAAGTAGTTTAGAGGGAACTCTTCTTGATGACAAGTGAGATAGCATGGGCTATGAGGCCAAAGGAGCTTGTGCAATTGTCGACAAATCTGAGGAGGTAATAACTTAATTCAGAAGAAGAAGATTTATGCATAGATTTTGAAAGACAGTTTCACATTACAGTAACGGACAGATTTTATGTTCGTGAGCTTCTGTGGCAGGTACTTCTCAGTAGCTCTAAATATAGCTGCAACAAACTAGGTGCTGCGAGTATATATTGTTAATTGAAGAGTACTTGGAAAATGTTGATTTCTAGAATTCGGTACAGTTTGTAATGTAACTTCAGTATTTTGTGTTGCCAAAATTTAAAACCAGTTTCCATTCTCCTGTGGTGTGTGGCAAGAGTATCCTTTCAAGTGTTGGGCATTCAAGTGCATAAAACCTATTAATTTAGAGGTTTGTAGAGGTGGTGGAAAAAGAAAAGTATGAACATACTGTAGAGTAAGGAGTGTAAAATAGATCCAGGCATGGCTGATTTCTCTTGAGCATACCATTAATGAGGTGTCTTTGCACAGGTACCTCAAGTAGAAGCTGAGTATTCTGAATTGTCACTGAAACATCTGTAAGGAGTTCTGAAGGCTTACAGCAGATGGAAATCACTCTTACACACCTGGCTTTGGCAGGAAGGTCATTACAGAACTAAATTATTTTAGGGCCTTAGAGTAAATGTATTTTGATTTTTGTTGGTTTTTTTCCTTTTTGAAGCACTTAATTCTGGATTGTAAACCTATTTATAAATGAACTTGAACAATCTCTTTCTGGTGGGCATCTTATGGGGTTTTTTATTATTAAATAATGCAAAGACATATCGAAGTTTAGTAATGCAAGTGTCTCTTCATTAAAGCATTTTAGGAACATATGTAGGAATCTTCCTTGGCTACTTCATGCCAAGGAAAAATGGCCATTATCCAGAATCAGAGTATCAGGGATTGGAAGGGACCTTGAAAGATCATCTAGTCCGATCCCCCTGCCAGAGCAGGAACACCTACATCAGGTCACACAGGAACGCATCCAGATGAGTTTTGAACGTCTCCAGAGAAGGAGACTCCACAACCTCTCTGGGCAGCCCATTCCAGTGTTCCATCACCCTCACTGTGAAGAAGTTTTTCCTCATATTTAAGTGGAACCTCTTATGTTCCAACTTGTACCCATTGTCCCTTATCCTATCACTGCCTGTCACTGAGAAGAGCCTGGCTCCATCCTCCTGTCACTCACCCTTTACGTATTTATAAACATTAATGAGGTCATCCCTCAGTCTCCTTTTCTCCCAGCTAAAGAGACCCAGCTCCCTCAGCCTTTCCTCATATGGGAGATGCTCCACTCCTTTCATCATCTTTGTGGCTCTACGCTGGACTCTCTCAAGCAGTTCCCTGTCCCTCTGGAACTGAGGTGCCCAGAACTGGACAAAATATTCCAGATGGGGTCTCACCAGGGCAGAGTAGAGGGGGAGGAGAACCTCTCTTGACCTACTGACCACAGCCCTTCTAATACACCCCAGGATGCCATATCCAGTTTCCTAATGCCTATAGTTGTATACTATTTAGAAGTACAACTTAGCTTTGAGAGAGACAAGTGCATAAATGGACTCCTCTTTTCTTTAGTGCCCTGGAAAAACTAATTCTTAACTGTTTTGCACGAATGCTGTAAAGTTGTGCTAAACCAGCTTTGCTTATATCGGAGCTCCTCTTTGCGATTCATTAGTTCAAATTCTGGTTTTACAACTGTGTGACTCAGTTGATTTGAGAGCAATCATTCCAGATTTTTTCATTTCTCTAAGTCATAGCCTTTCATGGGACAAGAAGGACTTGCCAGAGAATAATGCTTTTAGAATCCTGCAGAGCAGTTGTAGTTAAATAAAAAGGTGGCATTATGAAGGAAGAAGCCATTTTATATATGCAGTAGTGATCACTTGCATTAACAGTACGTTGAGGAATGGATTCTCTTAGTGCTCTCACTCTCAGGGACCATTTTCCTTCTCTTGCTCAGTGTATTTAGAACACTGAGAACGGTGAAGACAACTGCACCTCATCTGACTCAGAAGCTAATTTATTACTTGCTTTGGAAGACATTGCCACTTCCAATGCATTGTTGACCTAGCTGTTACTAAGACTATGTGTGAAGTTATACTATTTTTTTTCCCTGTTTTATTTTTCAACATGCAGTAGAACTGCATCAAACTGTTGGTGAAGTGATGATTGCTGATGTGTCTGTGGATAGGGAAAATAAAAAAATGGGGTCAGATGCATTTCATGCCCTGTTTTTTCTATAAATCTGCTACTCCGTTAGTTTCTACTGCTTGACTTTACTGTTAGTCAGTGAATCCAGTTTCCCATTTCTGTATATGGGCATTCATTCTTCCAATGTGGTTGTTGGGGGAAGAAGGGGTAGGGAAAGCCCTTATTGGCTTTTAAGGTTCACTTTAGCAGGAGGTTGAGGAACAAAAAGAAATACTGTATCCATGTGAGGTACCAGAAGTCTAGGGACTCCATCAGAGCATGCGAATGCAGACCTTGAAGATAACAGGGCATCTGTGCAGTGTACCAGTTTATGACGAGTGTCTGAAAGGCAGGGTGATGAGAAGAGATGCCTGTGGGAAAGTACCCTTCAAGGGCACTCCAGTTGTTCCTCTCTCCATTTTGTAATTGTGAACTGAGAAAAGGTTCATGTGGAACTCCTCTTGATGGTTCATGTGGAACTCCTCTTGATGGTTCATGTGGAACTCCTCTTAATCTTGCAGTGTTGCAGTTGCAGCAGGAACTCTGCCATCACAGAGTGTGGAGGAGTGCCGCTTTTTCCCCTTTTTCTTTTGTTAGCCTTATCTATAAGCATCGTGTAAGAGTAATGAGGCAGCCTACTATGCAAGCAATATACTGTCTCATAATATTTGGTACCAAAGTGCAGGACTGTTTTTATATACATACTACCTGCACTGATGTATTTTGTTATACAGAGTAACTTTTTCTGATGCAAGAGATTCTGGACTTACATTACCAGCTAAGGTTAGTGCCTCGTACTAAAATACCATCCACAAAAGCTTCATTCTTGCAAATCTTACCTATTTACATATAAACATCTGTATGTAATGCAATACATAAGCATACACATTCGAGTATTAAAAGATAGAATGGAAAAGCTTTTCATCTAAAATAGAGATTTTTGTTTTTCAAACATCTCCATGTGGAACCTGAACTGAGTTTCAGGGTTTTTTTATTTTTTATTTTGTTGAGTATAATGAGGAATAAAATTGACAATAGTACTAACTAAAGATTTATTAATCCTTGCCAAAGAATAAAAGCACCACATTTCTGCAACCCTTTTCACTCACTTCAGAACAGTTTGGATTATGCAAAATACTAAGTAACAGAAGAAATTTATCATTCATAGGAAAATTGTTAGAACGAGTTAGTATTGATTAAGAAGTTAAAGCTCTTTCACACTATCTAAACTGTGTAGTGAGTTAAGAGGGTTTGAGCTCTGCTTTTTCACTCACTCCCATGTCACTGCGAAGTCACTGGACCCTGCTGCATTTCCATGGGTTGAGAGACGAGAGGGAGCATGATAGTTTGGTACGGAAGGACCATGATATTTGGCAGAAAGCACAGGTCACTGGTTTACTTGTGGACATGACACGCTCCTTTATAGGCAAGTTATATCAAATGGTTAATATGGCTGAAATGAAAAAAAAATTCTAATACCAGAATTCATTGAAGTCTAATTGATATTTCCTTTCAGATTCTACTTGTGATTAGAAAAACTGCTGATCTTTTGCAAACTCCAGTAGGATTAAAGATAATTGTTTCAATATGTTCACTCCAGTGTAGATAAGTTAGATTAACCTTGATGAAAGATTGGTTGGGGATGAAAGTAAAACATACGAATTTTCTGTTCTTTCAATGCTGTATTTTGTAATGATTTGGAGTATTTGGGTGTCACTGAGTGTACTATAAGGGTAGTTGTAGAATCGTTTAGGTTAGAAAAGATGCTGTGAGTTGCCATTAAAAACAAAATCCCTGTAGATCAATCTACTAGAAAAACATTTTTATATAGTAACTGGTCAGTGTAGAGCAAGTAGAGGGCAGAAAGAAATACCTTGTGATGACAATGAGCTTACACGTACTATTGCTATTCCATTGTGCTTGTCAGCATCATAAGCTGTCTGAAGGGAAGGGAAAAATAATAAAGACAAACCTTGCTGGTGGCACAAGTTACTTCAGGTCATGAAAACTAAAGCTGAAACAGGTATAGGATTTCAGTGTTTCATCACTGAACATTGAACAGGTAGATGAAACTGTTCATATGTGGTAGGTAGTAAGAAAACCCAGATGGCAAGTGGAGGTAATAAATGATAGACCTTGAACTGATTCTGAATTGGCTTTTGCCCATCAGGAAATGTAGGTCTTATTGCTCTAAACTTGCTTGGAGCCAGAGTTAATGTATAGTCAATGTGCAGATGACAAGAAAAAAAATTAAATAGCATGTTTGTATCAGTCGTGCAGGGAGTAAAAAACAAAGCAGGAAACCTAATCATGCAACAGTATAGAGTCACGTTGCTTCTGTATTAGTGCAGCATAATTCAGTGTGTCACCTCAAAGATATTACAGTTTAAAAAAAATAATGCAGTAAACTGAGATAAGATATTGTCTGGCTTTTTTTTTTTTTTTAATTACAGAGAAAGTAGTAAAGGGCATCAAAAGAAAACTGAGGTAAAAGCTTGAAACAAAAGGTATTCTGTTTTCCAAAAAGCGATGAAACTTAATATCTCACCTTGTTGCAACATGCCTTGTGAACTGTTTAGAGAAGTTCTTGAAAGAAAAAACGTCTACACTTTGGAAAAAACAAAGATATTACTGAGCACCAGCCAAGACAGTTTTGAAACAGTGGGACATCAAAAATATGTGGTTTTGGGGAAGTACTGCTCTGCAAACATTTGATTATTGATATTTATATTTCTTTGAGTACTCATATTTTCTTTGGTCACCTTAGCTACCACAAGGGATAGGATGCTAAGTTTTGATAAACCTTTAGGTCTGACTCACACTGCCTCTCTCGGACTCTGCACTGATTTCCCTGTGCTGGGCCTGTATCTGGACTGATGATATGTATCTGAATGATTGCCACAAGTGTTTCCTGCTATGCCTGACGTGTGTATGAGATGTATTTTCCTTAAACTGTTCACTGTAACTTAGAAGCTGTTAAATTCTTCAAAGAGAAGGACTCATTTTCTCTTTTTACATGGATAGATTGAATCTGAGAGAACCTAGGCAGCTCATCTTCCATCTTCCATAATGCCCTACTGTTGCGGTTGCTTGTGTGTTGTGTATTTGATCTTTGGTTGTTTTTTACGTCTTTTGTTCTACGCTTTTGAATGGTGTAATTATCTTGGTGCTGTAGCAGTATTCAATTGGGAAAAACAAGTCCCATCATTGGGAAAGAGAGAAATGGATAAGGAAAAAAAAAATATTTTTAATAATCTTCTGAAAGGGAGACTGTGAATGGCTGACTGGATATTGTAGCTGATCGTTGTCAAAAAATCTTTGCTGGAGTTAATGAAAGGGAAAACAGGAAAGAGAACCAGTGCAGACTGATGCTTCTCAGATGTCACAGAATCACAGAATATCAGGGATTGTAAGGGACCCTGAAAGATCATCTAGTCCAATCCCCCTGCCAGAGCAGGAACACCTAGAGCAGGTCACACAGGAACATGTCCAGGCAGGTTTTGAGTATCTCCAGAAAAGGAGACTCCACAACCTCTCTGGGCAGCCCGTTCCAGTGTTCTGTCACCCTCACTGTGAGGAAGTTTTTTCTCATGTTTAAGGGGAACCTCTTATGTTCCAGCTTGCACCCATTTCCCCTTGTCCTATCCTTGGACATCACTGAGAAGAGCCTGGCTCCATCCTCCTGACACTCACCCTTTACATATTTATGAACATTAATGAGGTCACCCCTCAGTTTCCTCTTCTCCAAGCTCAAGAGACCCAGCTCCCCTCAGCCTTTCCTCGTATGGGAGATGCTCCACTCGCGTAATCATCTTTGTAGCCCTGCCCTGGACTCTCTCAAGCAGTTCCCTGTCCTTCTTGAACTGAGGGACCCAGAACCGAATTGTGGATTGTATCTTGTGGATTCCTGCATTTTAGGTTTCAAGCCTAATTTGAACCATTCTTAGTTGAATTTGAACTGTATTTCTCTGAATAGTGATTAAAAATCCTATCAAACAGCACTCTTCATATATTTATCAAAATAAAGCTGTGTGGCCAAGATAACTCCCTCATTTCCTATTAGAATTAAGGTAGGTAACACAGAACTTCTGAAAGAAGTCTACTGTATTGCATTGTGCAGTTTCTCCAACCCAGTGTCAGAGGTACAGTTTCTTCTGTTTTGTTTTAATGAAGTGGAATTCATCCAACCTTGAACCAAATTTTTAAAGAAGTCATCCTGTAAACAGGAGAATTCTGATGGCTCTAATACCTGTGTGAAAAATAGTGATTATAGCAAGGACATTTGTAGTATAACACTGGAATTTAGTTCAACATGAATTTTATCAAATTCTAGCAAAATTCTAAGCAGATGATATGGCATCAAAAGAACCCCCGACAAAACAATGCCCAAAAAAACCCCATTTTTCTCAGTATGTGTGTATCACAGTCAGTTTTAACTTGTACTTAATTCTAAATTAAATATTTGTATGTTTTGCATTATTTAAAAAACGGTATCTTTTTTTTTTTTTTTTTTAAAGGATTATCTCTCAGTGCAGGTAAGCCTCAGCACATAGCAGCATTGGTTTTCAAATATAAACTGTGTCTAATGCCAGGTGCTTCAAGAGATTTGTATTTTCACTGAGCGTGTTACTTAAAGTTCAGTGATGGTTGTTTCCCCTCTAGTTTGCAGATTTTCTCTGCCCTATTCAGTTCTGCTGTTTGACTTCCTGCAGGTTGAAATCTCTGTAAGTTGTGGCTCTTCCTTTGCAACTGTGCATTTCCCTTTTCTATCTTATTTTTCACAAACGTGAAGGTTGAGTTTGTAGAGAGCTCAGCCTTAGCCTGATTTCCCTGAGTTTTCTTCCTGCTCTACAGCTGGTATCAGTTACCAGTTTGACAGGTGGGAAATATCTAACTTGATCCTAAAATTTGTGCTTTCTTTCCTAAACTGTTGAAGAGCCAATAGATTCTTTGACATGTGCTTGTAAATAATATTTTTAACAAGTGCTTGTAAATAAAATATTAAAGCGGTTTTCAGTAGATCCAACAGTTGAAACAGAAAACTTACTCCTGTCCTGGTCATCACATTATTTTTTTTAAGTGTTAATTTAAAGGTTCAAGTACAATTGCAGTCCTGCTTCTGTGTTTATAACAGATCTGACCTCCAATTTTGTGTATCTTTTCGGTAATTGCTAAATGTTTCTGTTTGTACGTGTGCATACATATGCATGACCATCGCTTAAATATGTGCAGCTTGGTACATAAGACTGCATTTAGGGGATACTGTTCTAGTTTTAAAAGTACATTTTAATTGCCTTCGATGTTCATTTGCTGACAATGTTCATTATTCTTGAGTGCATTGAATTAATTATGTTCCTTTAATTGAACAAGATCTGCTTGGAACAACATAAAAATATATCACATTCTAAAAAAACCCACTAAATACCACTTTGCACAAAAATTGTGATCTAGAATAGTCCCTGAGAATTGACCACAGGGCATTTTTTAACCCAGAATATGGTTATTTTCTAATAAGGATCTTTCAGTCTTTCTAAAATTCAGTGAACAATCTGTATCAGTTAACTTTTTTTGGTCTGGATATTTCAGTGCATTTTTTCTTTCATAAAGCAGGTCTGGCCTTCACACAGATGAGCTGAACGCTAGAGCTTCTATGGGAGTGATAGAATTCTATTTCACCCCCATTTTGAAGTCAACCTGTTAAGTTACCATCTTTAAGAGTGTAATTTTGCTTTATTTTTCTTATTTTTGACTTTTAAAATATTTCTGTACCTGTTTTTGGTACCATGAAGAATTGCTTGTTATAATGAAGAATAAATGAATAGTATATCTATAATAGATAGAGATGACAGAGTCTTCTGTATCAGAAAGCACCATTCTTAAACTCTTCATGTATTCCATATTCAAAAATAAGTAAAATCCTTATAATTGGCTAGAATTATGAGCATGTTGTTTCAGGAACTTGAATAATTGTCTCTTTCAGGGTTTCACAATGAAGACTTTTTAGGGGAAAAATAAATCCAAAGTCTTTCTGCTCAAATTAAACCTTCATTTGCTAGGATAGCAGACCTGAGACTGCCCTTGAGTGGGTCTCTCTAAGTTGCTTTTGTCAGAGAAGTCAATTTTCTTCCTCACCAGTGTTCCAACAATCTTCATATGCATTTGCTTCTAATGAGGTTTTTTGACAGATGGAGGAGAGAAATGCCATTTTCTCAGGCATAATGTGGTATGTAATACTACATGCAGACCTTTAAATTGTCTGTAAAGATTTATCTCTGATCACTGCTGTAAAATACCACCTTATTTACAATTAAATGAAAAACTCTATTTGTCAGACTCGTCTAGCCAAGTATTTTAAATGTCACAAATCAGTTGTTTGCTTCAGATTCAAAAGTTACCAGATTTAGGTTCTTAGTGTTTTCATGGAGGGGAGCAGAGGATGTGGATGACAATGTGACGAAATGAAGCAATTTTAAGGTGCTGAGGTCTTCAAGTAAAAGCCAGAAGAATTGATGGTACTTGGAGGCAAACTTTTAAAGCAAGCTCCTCAGATATTCTAACACTCTTGAATAGTGTATTATAATCTTACTGGTCATGAATTGAATAAACAAGTGAGAAATGCTGTTAAAATAGTGCTTTTCTGAGTTACTGAGTAACAAACTGAATTATGCTGTTTCTTTTTCAACACAAATATAAAATTCACCATTGACACAGTGCTTAGAGAGATGGTTTAGTGATGGCTTTTGTTGTGATGTTGTTAGGTTGATGGTTGGACTAGATGATCTGAAAGGTCACTTCCAACCTAGACAATTCTATGGTTCTATTAGTTGGACATCTCTTTTTCAGAATGGCCAGACTTGGGCTTTTTGACCTTGCTTTCAATTGTTTCATTTTAGTGACTTTATCTGAAGACGTGGAAAAAAAGTTTTTACAATTAAAGCTGCAAAACAAATTTGGTCATGTGGCTGACTCCGGTTACAAGTGGAATAGGGAAGACTGGAAATTAGCTGATCAAACTTCTGCTAAGAATTTCTATCTTTATATGGCCCTTTTGTGTAAGAGCCTAAGTTTTCCAATTTGTAGATTTTCTAGGATTGGCCATGATGCTGTCTTTCAGCTGTCTATTTAGTTGAGTAGCTCTTCAACCTGCTTTTATTCATTAATGCCTCGTACCTGGTAAGGATATCAACAGAAAACTTTGTAGTAAACTTGTGGATGTGAAAGTGCAAAATGTTATTAGCTTTAAAAGAGTGTATTGATAACATTGTGGATTATTTGTTACTGAGGTAATGGCAGTAACCAGATGAAAATTATATACTTGGCAAAAAATGAAGGAGCTTGCACATGGTTTTGCATAATCAGGTTGTTGCACACCTGTGGCTTATAACTTGGGGACAGTCAGCAAAGCCCCTCCTGAGGGCAGGTGCACCAGTGCCAAAAACTTGAGTCAGAAGTCTCAGTAAAAGTGTGTGCGAGGTCTGGAATTCAAATGATCTGTGTGTCAGAAGAGCATGCCATGGTAGTTTACAAATGCAGTAGAGTCCCAATTTGGTTTTGTTACTTACATCAAAATAAATGTTTGACAGAATGCAAGAAAATAGGTAACTGGAAAGCATGCCTATATGCAGAGTAAGGAGTCATTCACCCTTGTGTAAATCTTACTCAAAAATTGTTCAGACACTGAATTAAATGGAATTTAACATCTTTGATTTTTTTGGTATATGTAAGGGGGAGAGATAACTACTTGGAAGGACAACTGTCAAAATTTGGGGCGGGGGGATGGGGGTTGGTGGTTTGTTGGGGGGGTTTTATGTTTGTTTTTGGTTTTGGGTTTGTTTGGGTTTTTTTTAAGAAAAAAAATCCCACAGCAAAGCACCACAAAACAGACGCACACAAACACACACCCGTCTAATTTACAAAAGTTGACAAAAGTGATCTCCTTAATAACTTAGTAGGGTGTACATAACCATCATATTCCATTGTATTTGTAGCTGATGGGTGACTGTTAGCTGTTGCTGAGCTTGCTGGTTCTGCTCCAGTGCCATGGTGCAGTTACTGGGTGTACTTACCTATGAAGTGCTTGGCTGGACGTGAGCCAGAATGTTCTCAGCACAGCGTAGAATGTTTTTTTAAATTCCTACTGGATGACAACTGTTTAGCAGTTAGAATTGAGAGTTCAGTTAGATGTGTGTGTCTCTTGGGGGGGCTACTTGGGAGCTGAAGAGAAGAGAATGAAAATGATAAAAAAACAAATTAGGGCCAGATATGTTCACCCGGATGTTGCCACTACTGTGGTTTACCAGTTCTCCCATAAAATGTTCCTGGTGAAATAATGGCTCTGATGTTAAGCGTGATACAATTGTTATTAGAGGCCTGCTGAAATATTTTCATGTCTCACATAACCTGAAATCCACCATTTGCATGGTTATTTGGAGCTATTCAAGACAATAAGGATATGAACTCTTGCACAAAATCACATAGTTACCAGCTAATGAGTGCCTGGTGAAGAGAATGTTGTGTCAAATGTAGTTCTGACCTAGAATTTCCACATATTTGCAATTATTACTTGATTTGATAATAAAATTTTAATATTTAGAGCTTAATTATAGGAAAAGTATTTGCAGTAATCCATGTAGCTGTCATACTAAGCATACAACAGTTAATTTACTAACATAAAGAATTCACAGAAATAATTAAATGAAGTAAATCCTAAAGACTAGAATCTAAAAATTTAGCAAACAAGAACATATCTTTGTGTTCTGACAAGGAGGTAGAGGTCAAATGCTGCAAGCAATATATAATGTTAACTGAATATTTTTTTTCTAATACTGGCAATGTATTTTTTTTCCTACTTTATTTTATATGCACAGTGAGCTGCAGATAGCTTTGAAAGAAGTATAAGCAAGCCAAGCACATAAGTAAACTGAAAATTATATTCCCTTAGAACAATGAAACTGCAGCATCGTGCTAGGAAGTGGATTCAGCTGTATTAGGAAAAAACGCCGTTCCATTTGAGAACCAAAATTATTGTCATTGTGTCCAGCTCGTATAAACAAACTGTGATCAGGACTCTTCCTTACTCAGAATGTCTGGCTACTTTTAAAAGTAATGTGATGTGATCTGCTTTTGCTTAATATTTCATTTCAGAGGTACAAACCCCACTTTTAGAAGCCTTCTCTATTGGATATAAGTTTGAGTTTACTTTGTCAGCTTGACAGCAGGGGACTGGACTAGATGATCTTTCAAGGTCCCTTCCAATCCCTGATATTCTGTGATTCTGTTATTAAGGATACCAGAAGGCAGATTATGGCTGCTCTCTGGGAAGACAATTTTTATCTCCAGAGTGACGTATGATCAGAAAGTTGAGGAAGGATTTAAAGAGAGCATTGAGCGACAGAGAGGAAGGGGTGGTTGAGTTGTTGTTTGCTTTTTTGACTTACAAAAAGATGTAGAATCTCTGTGCTCTGATAGGAGCAATATTAACTATCCATGGAGTTTCAGAAGCAATCAAAGCACCAGCCACTACACTTTATCATATATACTGAATCACATATTGTAGTTCTGCTCAACTCAGTGTTACTTAGCAGAATGTATTAAGCTGCATTTTCACGTGCACTGAGGAAATCACACTTTCTAATTAAGGTATATATCTCAATAATTGGGAAATAATAACAGGGGAAAGGAAGATGAGAACTGAATTGGAAGGAAGTCAGCAGTTTCTGTCTTTATGCAGTTGTTCTGCTTGTGTAGAAAAGGCATTTGTAAACAATGTATTCTCACAAACAAATGTGAATTTTCTATTTGATTAAAATAAGAGCTGTGAGTTTTACAAAGTGACACCTGGTTGTGGTATTATTTTTTTCTTTTTTTTTTTTTTTTTTTCCAAACTGATATTCAGACTTTGACCATTCACCAGCTGGAAAAAAGGTGATGTACTCTGTGTCTGGCTCCCATAGTCAGGACTGAGCTCACATGTCTGTGCATCTTTTTTTGACAGCTTACCTGGTGGACAAAAGCCAGCAAAGACAGACAATATTCAGGTTGTAGTGATACTACCCTGCTCTGGAGCT
The DNA here is from genome assembly GCA_013400055.1 of Nycticryphes semicollaris. Taxonomy (NCBI): domain Eukaryota; kingdom Metazoa; phylum Chordata; class Aves; order Charadriiformes; family Rostratulidae; genus Nycticryphes; species Nycticryphes semicollaris. The sequence continues at coordinate 533,117 of VXBJ01003369.1, read as the reverse complement.
GTTGTTTATATAAACTCATAAAGTCTGGAGTGGAGTTTCTTATAAACTGGTATCTTTGGCCTCTGCTCTTCATGAAATTCACATGAATGGGTGATTAAGTTCAGAAGTTTCTGAAATGGACCTGGCAGATGACTCTAACTAGCATAATCGCAGTTTCATTTTTGGGGAAAGCCAGGATAAAGTAACTAATACAACTCTATCATATATAAGAAGCTGGTTCTGATATTTATGCTTTTACAAACACTAAATCCTATGTAATTTATGAAACTTAGCACCAGTTTGCTTACGCAGGTAGAGTTAACATAATAGCAGGGTCATATTGCTGCTGAAAGGGTTTTGATCTAAAGTTTTTTCTCTTGCTGATTGAGAGGCAGGCCATCTGCCACGAAGTGTTCCACTTTGTCTTTAGCGTGCCACCTGCAATTTTAAGTGAGACTTTTAAGTGAGATACAGTCTGTCCCATCTCCTCACATATTGGATTTCTTAAAAAGGAAATAGGTATCTTTTTTTTATGATGTTAATATATTTGGCTACTCAGAATTTGCAGATGAATCTTGCTGAAACTGGTTGTAGTTTCATACTGACAGATTATCTTTTACATGGGTTAAATCTTTTACATGATCAGAGAAAGGATCTTGATCAGATGTTATGCTGGAAAAATGGGAATGAAAAGGGATATTAAATAAAAGTCACAAAATTAAATAATCCCTGCCAGCACTGGGTTTTACATTCACACCTCTGAATTAGCTGAAGATTAGAAGTGCATCCTTACTCTGGTGCTTGAAATGCAAGAGCAGCTCCCATTTTTTTGATAAACCAGGCTCTAATCTGGATAATTTGGAATAAGGCGATTTGAGAAATGCATATTTGTACCATACTGTGTCATTGCATTGCTGATTCTTCCTCACCTCCCTTCTGCTCCCCAGCCTTGGCTTTTTTGAGCATGTTCTCAAGACCTTTTAAGTGAACAACAGATACAGCTTTAAGATACTTTCTGAATAAGGGAGTTTAAACTGCTCTTGCAAATATTGGACTGCTATGGTTTTGAGAGAGAGCTGGGTGTGATAATTAGCAGGTTGTTCAGCACTTACTATGATATTCTGAAAGTGCATGCCTGAATAGGAACTTGATGAAAGGAAAGTATGAGAAATGCCAGGGTGAGGTTTGCAAAAAGGAAAACCTGATTCTTTTAAAGCTAATGGAAACAGTGTTGTGAATTTTAGAGACCAGACTCCCTTAATTCCATGTTATTTTCAAATTTGTTGGATTGACAGTCCAACTATGGCAACATTCTGACTGCCCTAGAATATTAATAATGGTAGTTCCACCAAAAATTTCATAGTGGAAAAGCATGATACTGAATTATGTGCAAGAAAATAACCTAGAATGCTGTGTGGAGATTGCATTACTGTAAAGCATAAAGCAGGCTTTGTGACATAGGAACAAACTGCTGGTAATGAGCAGTAGTTTAAGTAAAGCACTGAGTAGCTAGATCATAAAATATAATTCCTGCGGTATTTTCTTATCTATGGTTGTTATTCCATACAAATGTAATGAGATTGGCTGCAAAATTAACTTTCAGTGGAGGATTCATAAAATAAACAAGAACAAAGTATTGTTAGATGGGCAAATTTTATTCGGTGTCTTAGATAGTAGTAGAATGTGGCTTTTCAGACTGATTAGAATTTTAAACATGCCTGGGTATTAAGAAGAAAGAAGAAATAGTCATGTTAAAAAATTGGCTCCAGAGTGGATTCTTAGAAGCGAACACTTTGACCTTGAAAAAGATAAAACCAGAACAAGTGTAAATAGAAAGAAAATAATCCTGCTATTAACACAAAGTACTATTACACAGAATTGTTCATGAAGAAAAAAAAAAAGCAAAAGAATACAGAAACGGATAGATAAGAGGGCAATACTCATAGTAGTCAGAAACGTAGATCTCTTAAGAAGAAATCAGAGTATAATTAATTCAAGATGATAAAGGTTTTTTTTTTGTTTGTTTGTTTTTTTTTTTTTAATCTGTTCTAAGCCACCATGAAAACAAAGGATTTAAAGGGCCTTGGAACAATCTCAGACATAAAATAGCATGCAACGCTGGTAACATCTTTAACATATTTGACAAAATCGGGTGACTTGAGATTAGGTCCCTTTAAAGGTATTGAAGGAGAAATGTCTGAGGTAATCCATTGCTTCCAGTAATGGATCTCCAGATTTTTATCGTGTGTGTGATGACATATCAATTTCTGAATTTTAGGTATCTGTGTAACCATCAAGAGCTGAGACATAGGAAAACACAAAATCAGAAATTAAAAAGTCTGTCTAGTCCATTACTCAGCAGGTAAACTTAAAAAAAAAAAAAATCATCTGAGTAAATACAAAGTGGAAAAAAAGAACCACATACACAACTCCATTTTAGTGAGGTAAACTACCCGGTTTTTCCTTAGGCAGAAAAAGTCTCAAGAGAGGGCCTATGTTTTGAGCTACATGGTAGCTGTGAAACTGTAATGGGCAGCAAGCCAAATTGTCCTTTTTATTTTCTTCTTTGAGAAATTTACTCACAAGTCCTTGTAGTATTTATTTTTACTATTAAAGTAGAAGATACAATTTTTTGTAATGGTTTATCTTCTTAAAATACTTTGGCTATGTGGAAATAATAAAGCATCATGGAGACAAACACAACATTCTTGCTTGCAAATGTGGGTGTTGAATAAATATCAAATTAGTTCTGGCCGTGAGTGTAAAAGTAAATATTCCTATCTCATACTGAACACTCTGCCAAACATTTTCTTGCAAAATATTGCTGGAGGGAACTTTATTGATTCTTCATATTTTGACTTTAAAAATTTTAAATTCAAATCAGTAATTATTTTAGGTAACTTTACTTCATCATTCCCCCTAAATTGAACGATGATGAACCTTGTGCTGTCACCTTCAGGAGTCTCTTCAGAAAGAAAATACTGTGCTTTTCAGAGCCTTGCTTTATTCTGGTACAGCCTATATACCAATGATGAATTTTATTTCATGATTATGCAAAATAAAATAGTGTAGCTTGCTTGGAAGGAAAAAAAGAAAGTATTCAAACATAATTTTCAAGCCTAGGTATTAGGATTTGATCCTCTTTCCCGTGAAGTGACTTAGTAGCATTATGAAACTTCTGGTAAGAGCAAAAGATGATGCTTCTCGTATGTCAAGAATGAACTTTGTGGGGTGTAGTGTATTAAGGTGACTTCAAGTTACAGACCAATTATATCATGAATATTCAACTGTATTTTGTAATAGTTTTACTCTTGAATGAGCATATAATGGGAAGGTTTTCCAAGTGTTCATGTAGCTGTTGCTTGGAGAGATTTGACCAAGGTTTGGTAACATTAAGGTAATACTACTTCCTTTTTATAGATCAATGTTGGATGTGATACCTGACATGACACTTCTAGAAAGTCAGCAGAATATCTTATTTCTAGGCTGAGTAGCATACTTGTAACAGAGCAGTGGGCTATTAGAGACAGTGGATTTAAATAACTTCTGTGCCTTCTCAAGGTCAGAATTTAGGAACTTTCTTCAACAAAACCATTTCTATGCTTGCTTGTCTTGCTTTGCTTTGGCTGTTGAATATCTAATGGTACAGGTCCATTTTCTGGTTACCTCAAATGTGGGTAAAATACTTAGTGAGTAGCTATGTTAGAGCTGTGGTAACCAGGATTATGTTTAAGTTCTGTACGTGTCCTAACACCTCTACAGGCTGTACAGGATTGTTATGCAAAGCTATAAGAGAAAGCAGGTGATTTTAAATTTGGTAACTGGATTTCCTCCTGCTATCAAGAAGAAGTAATTCAGTTAGGAGAAGGGGTAATGGTTTTAAACTAAAAGAGGGTAGATTTAGACTAGATAGAAGAAAGAATTTTTTTTTTTTTTTTTACGATGAGGGTTGTGAAACAGTGGAACAGGTTGCCCAGAGAGGGGGTAGATGCCCCAGTCCCTAGAAACACTCAAGGTATGGCTAGATGTGGCTCTAAGCATCCTGATCTAGCTGAAGAAGTCCCTGCTTATTGCATCAAGGGGGTGTGGGTGGGTGGTGGAGGACTAGATGATCTTTAAAGGTCCCTTCCAATCCAAACCATTCTATGATCTCTGAAAACCTAAAGGAATCATCTTGGGGAACAAAACTCTATTTTTCTGAAATGAGGACTGCAGAACAGCTGCAAGAACTACTTTTTTTTCAACCCAGTACAAAAGCAAGTTTTAGACTCCTACGAAAAACCTAGTCTGTGTGTTAGCATGTTAATTGTAGTTATTTTTAACTGTATGTTGTCCAAAAGAAATTCATACATAAACATTTTTGGGTAGAGATAGCAAGACAGTGTGTTCTCGATCATTTAAGCGTTCTCTCCTTTCCACCTCCACTCATCTGTTTCAACTGGGTGACAGCTTTTAAGCAATTTGAATTTACTGAACTCTGAGGCTTCCATCTCCACACCACTTGGTGTAGGAACTGAGCAAATATGTTTAAACTTTCCTAGAAAGGAGAGTCAGGTTGAGTGTCTGAACTTGTCTCTTGTTTTTCAAAGTTCCCAAGTGTAAACAATGTTCAGTAATCACCATTCCCATCTGCTGAGCTGGAGTTCAAAAAGGGGAAAAAAAAAAAGTTGCTTTTCAAAACTAGTGACTCAAACATTTCATGTCACTGAGGATATGTAATATGCACAGTTTTGCATTATTAGTTGCTATTAATTATAATTCAAAGTTTAGTTCCTGAATCAAAGACTCTTTACAATCTTAAGTGAAATAACTCATGAACAAGAAACAGAAGCCAAAGAACTAATATGAATTTTAGGTGGAGATAAGGGGGATTTCCTGGGTAGTACCTGTGCACCTGAAAATGTCAGATGTTGAGTTGCACAGAAAACACTGTGCTGTTGATTAAAATAAAGGTAATGCTAATGTGTTGGATTCTGAGAATAAATTCAAATGGTCTTTATATGGAAAGTAAAAATAGGTAACTTGTGCCAAATAACAAAATATTCAGTGTAGCCTCAGACACCAGTCCTAGGCATAAAAACACTGGGACTATGAGTACTAGAATACTTGCTCCCTAGTAAGTATTTCACAAAGAACATTGTTTATTGTTTTATTGTTAATTAGACGCTTATTGCTGAATTATTACATGTGCATTGTCAGAGAATAGAATATTCTTTCCTCTTGCATATGCTAATACTTTACCATTCTTGATAAAGATACTGTCCTGATGATCAAACTCTGTTTCCACTACAATGGTGGTATTACACTCAGCCTGTTCTCAGAGACTGACATTTTAAAATATCAGCATAATTGCAGCCTGTTACAGACAGTGCATCAGTCTGATTCTACCAGTAATGTCTTGCCACGTTTTGCATTAAAATCTGAAAGCAGAAGGAAAGGAGCAGGTTCTTGGCTGTTCCTTCAGACAACTTGTGCATGGTTGTTGCAGGATCCATTAGGAGTTGTTAAGTGCTAATTCTAACATCTTAAAGCAAGTAAGAATTTGAAGAATAGCTAGAGAAAAAGAATAAATGAAGGATCAAAGACATTTGGTACTAACATGTAGAGAATGCAGATCTATTTTTCTGTTGAAGCGTAATGATTGAACTGTGTTGTTTGTACATGAATCTCTCAAATCACAGCACACCTAACAAACAACGCATCCTATTTTCGAAAAGATAGTTTAATTTCATGGTTAACTCCTTAGAGACTGTACTAAGTAGTTACAACACACACATAGTAAAAATGTTAGTGATGCCGTAGAATAAAAATATGCTTGATAAAAAGTACATGAAATGTAAAAATACAAATTCATCAGCCAGCACAGCATTAGCTTATAGAATGAAAGAGAAAATGTTTCTGATGTCTGCAGGTTAACTAAAAAGTTTGCATGCATTGGCATCGCTGCACTTGCAACCTTTTTGTACTTAATTCAACAATACTTAGGGTCAAATCTCTTATGGTTTGTGAATTGCCATTAGATAACTAACAGACACATGTATCTAAAACTTTGCATTTTCCTGTCCAGTTTCTAGTGTAAAATCATCTCTGATTCTGCTGCTGTTAGAGAAGCGCACTGACAGAGGACTTAAGCCAAAGTGTCAGCCTGCAAAATTATCACCACCATGTGTTAAAGCGTTATTAGCAAGTTAGTTGTTGCTCATCAAAATTACCATGAGCTAATGTATCTCTTTTATTATTTTGGTGTCTTACTATATTGTTGCCTTCCAACAGTAATGTTGGAAGGACCTTAAAAGACAGAGTCATATCTGACCTGGTGTCTGTGACTAAATTGCTATCTGGTGTACTTCTCTGGAAATACAGCTTCTTATTAATGCTGTAACTTTGAAATCCAGCACAGAATCCTTTGTCCCTAATGGCTTGTTTCATTTGAGTAGCAAGAAACGCAAGGCTGGGCTTGTTGCAAGGTGAGGTATAAAGCTGTAGTTTCTGTTTGTGAAATATATGAAAACTTTCAAAAGTAGGGAGCTACTTTTAATGAAATGACAAATATACAGGTCATTAGTCCAGTCTGGAAATGTGGACATTTGTTTTAATAGGAGAATTCTGTGCTTTATGGCAATCACAAGGTGAAATCAGCTGAATTACTTGTACTTTTACCAGATTCTAGAAGAACACAAGATGTTTATGCTACAAAAAGAAACAACCCTGCTGTCGTATTTACCTTGGTAAAGATTACTTTAAAGACACTTTTCTATTTCAGAAATTAAGTGTAAAAAGATCTTAAATTTAAACCTGTAGCAGAGTTGTTACAGACTTATAAAATTTTGTGGACTTTTTTTTTTTTATTAATTGCCGTAAGTGTGTGTGTTGAATTCAAATACCCAAGAAAACACAGAAAATTGCCGTGTGTATATTGCAGGCACCAGTCAAATAAGAGAGTATCAAGCAGAGAATTCAAACCAAACCATCTCATTATTATGTGGTTTAAGAAAAACCTGTCAGCATCATACATATGTATCATTTCCTTCTCCTCCCAACCCTTCAAGAAAATAAAATCTCGTAAATATAAATTTCCTTGTGAAGCTATTTCTGCATTAAGTAATTCACTTGCATTAGTGTTTCAATTCAAGACATGTGACGTGATCTTGCACCATGTCTCATCAGACCACAGTAAATGGAAGCAATGGCAAATAGATGTGACAACTCTTGCCAGACCACAGAAATACAGTAGTGTCATATCCTGGTAACAAGGACAATAATGTGTGTCATGCTTTTTAGGGCTGCTTTTTTTTTTTTTTTTTTAATTAAAAAAAAAAAAAGGGGGGGGCAAAACCCCAAACCCACTGTGCCTCTGGTTTGATAAAGGGTAAATTGATTCTGATTTTCTGAATTAAGACTAATTCTGCTCAAGTTTTGGGCTTCTGTTGTCATCACTCTGGATTAGCACTGGTACTTAACAGGCCTAGCAATTCCATTCACCCTGGGAATGGTGGATTGATATTATAGCATCCTGTGTCATAACACCTCAAAGTCACAATTTTGGAGGGGGAAGGGTGGTGGGGAAGTGGGAAGTAAAAAAACCCAAACAAATATGTTTTCTGTAGGTTTAAGTAGCTGTAGTGAGTCAATTATAAGTTGGCAGCACATTATTTGAAAGATGGTAAGAGGCTGGAGGAAAATGGTAGAAAGACAAAATGAAGAACCCTTCTGAAGTCGTACACTGTCTCGTAATTAGGAACAGTGAATTCAAGTGGTGCACAGTTAGTGAATGTGAGTGAAAAGCCTGCCAGTTTTAGGCATATAGCGAATAAGATGTTTTATGCCTGTCTTGGGATATTGTGAAATCATGCATTTCTTATGTTATTGTTTGAGTAGCCAGAAACCCTATTAATAGACTATGAACGCCATTTCTGCCATGCATAAGTACAAGTTTCAGCTTCTGAGGTAGAGACTGTCTTCTATTTTAATTGTAATAGAAGACAACAAATAAATGGGAAGAACTTACCAGGATATTAAGCTATAGTCTTAGTACCTTCCATAACCATTGTTAACTCTTAGTCTGATTTTGTAGAGGAGTTGCTTTGAATGTTACAAATGCCTCTCTCGATGACAATGAAGATGGTAAAAATGGTTTTGGCAAATACTGTAGATGAAATTCCCTTTTACTGTCCTTTTGGAAAGCAATGATTTTATTGTGTGCCTGTATGACTCTAAAGTGGAATTATCTAAAGAGAATCAGTAGATGATGGTCATGCGAAGGCCCTCCTAGAATAAGGTCATCAGCAGAGAAGATAAATGCTATAATGCAGACTGTTTAGTGGGCAGGTCAAAAATAGTAACCTCTAACAAAGGTAAGATTCACATCACAAGAGATTTCAAGCGTAGGAGCAAACAGATTGTTCTTGAAGGAATTTTTTTAATATATATTAACAAAAAGGGAAAAAATTGGCCCAGGTGGTAGACTAAGAGGATAATCTTTTTGACCGGAAACTGGATTACATTCATCATACCTATGAAAAGAAACTTGTCATCCAGACGTGAGTTGATGAAAGAAACGTTATGTGAAGCTGAAAACCATACAAATAAATTTAATGTAGAAGCATTTCCTTCTCGCTCTTACAGAGCTTTCTTGTGTCAATGGTGGTTGCCTATGCAAGACTTGGAAAGCGCTCATAGCCTTGCAATGTATTTTGTACAACAACAACAAAAATGTTTACTAACTTTCTGATTTTTTTTTTTTTAATTAGACCATGTTCTGACTGCTGAATGTGCAGCTGAAAATGACAAAAAGATCCTGTTTCAGTTACTCTGATTCTCTCTTTTTTTTTTTTTTTTTTTTTTTTTTTTTTTTTTTTTTTTTTTTTTTTCCAATCTTAGANTGACTTTTCCAAGCTCAGAAGGGTCAGGGTTATTCATTTTCCACTTGGCCTCCTTCTCTGAACAAGTAATCCACGTTTCAAAACACATTACAAAGGCTGGCTCTGATAAGAGGCATTGAGAGAACAACAGAATTCGAGCACATTACTCTGACTTGACTGCACCAATTACAGGGCAGGCATGAAAAAAAAGGCAGTAATGCTCTTGGGAAAGAGGCTTCCCCATATGGATGTGTGCTGTGCCCAGTTTCTTCCTGGCTTTACAGTCCTCTTTGACAAGTGATCAGGAAGTATTATCTTTCTGTGTGCAAGCAGAAAAGGAAAAACTTAAGGAAAATTGATGTTATCACCTTTTATATTTGGGATTTAATTACAAACTGAGTACAAATCACAGAATCATAGAATGGTTCAGTTTGGAAGGGACCTGAAAGATCATTTAATTCCAAACTCCCTGGCGTGGACAGGGGCACCTCCAGTGATGGGGTAGCCACAGCTTCTCTGGGCAACCTGTTCCAATGCCTCATCACCCTCAGAGGAAAGAATTTCTTCCTAATATCTAATCTAAATCTCTCCTTTTTCAGTTTAAAACCATTTCCCCTCATCCTATCGATCCACTCCCTGATCAAGAGTCCTTCTCCATCTCTCCTGTAGCCCCTTTAGGTACGGGAAGGCTGCTCTAAGGTCTCCCTGGAGCCTTCTCTTCTCCAGGCTGAACAACCCCAACTCTCTCAGGCTGCCTTCACAGGAGAGGTGCTTTAGCCCTCTGATCATCTTTGTGACCTCCTCTGGATCTATTTCAAGAGGTCCATGGGCCTTCCTGTGTTGAGGGCTCCAAAGCTGAACACAGTACTCCAGGTGGGCTCTCACCAGAGCAGAGTAGAGGGGCAGAATCACCTTCCTTGCCATGCTGTCCAGAGTTCTTTTGATGCAACCCAGGATGTGGTTGGCTTTCTCGGCTGCAAGTGCACATTGCCAGCTGATGGTGAGCATGAATGAGATCCACAGCAGGAAAGGACTGGGTTACGGGTATGGGGATTTTACAGGTATGTTTCATGGTTGGAGGCAAAGGTGAGAGTTCACTGTTCATTGAACTTTTGGTGCAACCGGATGAATCCATTGTTCACGTGTTGGGTCATGTCTGTATGCACTTATAGGAAGGCCTGTTTGTAATAAGGTTTCTCAAATCCTTTGGATTTAGTGTAGATAGATTACATATAGTACATATATTACATCTAGAGTACATATAGTAGCTGAGACACATGCTCATCTTCATAATATGAACCTTTAACCAGCATGAAGTGGGCAGGGAACAATGGCACTGAATCTACCTGTGCAGAAAAAAAAGGAAAAAAAATAATTCTAATTTGAATGTATATTGTGAAAAGTAAACAATAGATGCTACACTTTTTTTTTTTTTTCCCTATAAATTGTTATGTATTCCCTTATGGTAATATTTTTCAAAGCAAAGTGATACAATTGGACTCTGGAGAATTCATTCAGCATTCTCTATTATTTACTAATTTTAATTAGCTTTTGGAGCAAAATATAACTAAAGTAACTATACTAATATACTATTAATGATTAACTTTAATAGTTAAATTAGAATAGTAATAGCCTATCACAAAAATGTTATTTTTGCTAATTCTAATACCTGAATTCTTGTAGGAGTGATGTTTAGTTCTTGCTTTACTGTTACAGAGGTTACTTTAAAAGACAAAAATATTGGAACAAGTTAAAAAGGGGAAGAAATATGCTATAACCAAACTGAATTTAGAATTTTTTTAAAGAAATGGTCTTAGTAGATTTTAATTTTTTTTTTCCAATAGCCAGGTTTTCATACTGTAGCTCTGTTATTCGACTTCAGTGTTCTCTATTATTAATTTCAACTACTATTACTGATTATGTTTTAAAGTGCTCTACTGGAAGAAAATTCTACTGTGATTTACGATTAACATGTAGTCTGTGGATACTCATAGAAGTATAGAACAGTCCTCAGCCATTTGCAGAAGAAATGGTGCATGAACAATACAAATTCACAGAGGACCTGTGAAGAGAAAATGACTTTCCTGCTGGAAAGTGAAAGCAAGGGAGAAGAAATGTGATTGAGGCGTATGAGGTCGAACCTTGCTCTCCCAATATATAGAGCCTTGTCATTTATTATTAAGGCTCTAAGAACTTTCCAAAATTATTTCTTCATTAGGCTGACAGTCATACTTCAATCCTCTTTTCCCTGCCCCCAGGAAAGCTTGATGAGTGCCAATTTATTTTTGTGTAGTGTCTCCTCTTTTAAGTGAATTACAGGTTTTATTTTTTCGTGCTGTATATGGCCCTAGAATAATAAATAATAGATGTGATTTGCTTAAAACTGCAGCTGCAGACACAAATGATTATAAAAACAATGTTATGGTGCAATATTTCTTACTTTTTTTTAAAGACTTGGAATGTATTTGGGGTCTCTGAGTCAGTTGAGACACAGATGGAGCCAGTGGAATATGGAGCATGGCCAGCAATCCTAAGAGTTGTTTTCAGTCTATTTTCTAGTCAATAAGTTTTACAGGAAAAAAAAAAAAAAAAAAAAAAAAAAAGATAGCACTGATGTTAGTGCCTTCCCAGAAGAAAGCAGAGAGGAAGATTTCCATGGTGAATTAAAATGCACATATTGCTGAGCAATGAAAACGAATTAAGGCAAATTCAGTAACTTCATTTTAAAAGCAACTGTGAGGTTTAATTGTCATAAATTCAGAACTAATTAAAAACATGTTGACAAAAATTGGACCAACAGCTTGTCATTTTCAAATCTAAGTGAAATGCAAAGTGCTGAGAATAAATTACCAGGTCTGAATCTAGTTCTTAAGTTTAGTGCATTTGCTACATGGAGGATATCTCAGGTTATTGAGGACAAAACAAAACAAAAAAAGGCAGTAGAAAATACCAGAAAGTACTCTTTCCGTGTGACTAATATTCTACAGATTAGCTCTGGACTTGGTGTCTGAACTGTAAGATCTGCAAATCTTTCTCAGTGACTGGGTCTAGATGGATGATTCAGTCTTATCTTAAATCCATGCTGAGTGAGAACTAGACACGAACCATCTCCTGTCCTCCTTTGCAATGTGTAAGGAGGACATAAATCTTAGGACATGGACTGCAATGTGTAGCTCCAGGAGGTCCAGATGGGTCCCAAGTCTGGAATATTAAGTAAATAGGACCACAAGCTGTGCTGTGGCACACAACTACTCCCTCAGTATGTTCCCATCTGCTCTGATAATAACTAGGTATAACGTAATGTAAAAAGAAATTACAAAATCCCCAGAGGTTAACTATTTCAGGATTTGTAAGTTATCAAAACATACCTTCATATGTTAGTTAAATTAACATAGTCCTTGAATTAAAGAATAGTGTCCTAGAGAAACAGGGTGGATAAATCTACTTCTCTAGAATATTAATGTACAAAAGTCTGTATATGCAAGCTTGTGCTACAACTATCATATGACTGGAATGTCCCTGCAGTTAGTATTTCGTATATTTCTGCTCAGTAAGAAGATAAATACAGCTGTAATATCCAGGAGCAAACTCTACATTGATGTGTACATACTTGAAATATGCCAGAGGTGCCACAGGGTGAGGAACTGCAGAATTCAGCAGTGTGATTAAGCGTGTTGCTCAGGTGAGGTCGTGTCCTCACGTCACTATATGCTGCACATTGTTGCCATACAAATGTTAAATATCTTGAAACTGGGACCACAAAACTAAGAGGTTTTATAAGATATAGGCTAAAATCATAGAATCCTAGAATGGTTTTGGTTGGAAGGGACTTTAAAGGTCATCGAGTTCCAACCCCCCTGCCATGGACAGGGACACCTCTCACTAGACCAGGTTGCTCATAGGCCCATCCAGCCTGGTTCTGAACATCTCCAGGGGTGGGGCAGCCACATCCAAAATGTACATCCTTTCATCTTTACACAACTTCAGTAAAGGTCTTATGACAAATCCTAGATGTCTTTCAAAATACAACCCCAAAATAATTAGCAGAGTGCTCTGGGATCCATCCTAGTAGATGGTGTAAATTTGCAAGGCCTGTATGTGAAGTCCACTGACTGATAGGATATGGCATAGAAGTGATTGTGATTATTTTGATTTTTAAAGGACTCACTTGCAAGCATATCAGTGGGGGACTTTGTTCTCTGAGCCAATTACTTGTTTATAATTGAAATTTCCTGAATGACTTTACAGGCTTTGGCATCCTGTGGTGAGACTTTTTGGAAAATAAATGAGAACTATATATACAGCCAGTAGAAAGACAGAAGATCAAAAGCATGTGTAGTACAGGACCCAGCAAACCTGTTCATGCCTTCTTCACTGGTAAAAGCTCTAGGTCGATTTCAGAGTAAATACAAGAGCCTAACAAATTTCAGGTTTTCTTCCTTTCTACAGACTGAATTGCTCAACTATTGCCCTGAATAGAGTAGAATAGCACCATGTATCAGCAATGAGGAATAGTTAAGAATTTAATTAATTAAGATATCAATTACACTGAATTTTATAGCTCTTTGTGAAGGATGGAACTCCTGTTACTGGAACTGCCAATGGAAGCTTGGGGTCTGGCTCTGAGAAGTACAGGAGTATAATACTGCCCAATAGAATTATTTGAATTGGGCTACACCTAATATAAAAGTCTACTAATACTCTGGAGCATCTTATATAATGAAATTAGAAATATGTATTTATGGTTTTGAAATGATAAAATTGAGAAAAGAGAAAATCAGCTCTGAGTTTTCTGTGATATATGATCCGAAACTTATTTCTTCCTGCCAGGATGATTCATTTGTTTTTCAAGAAGAGTTTCACTGAATGAAGTTTGCCTTGCATTCCTTTCTGTTCTAGTCGCCTTATCTTACTGATTGAAAAGTATTAAGTTCATACCCAAATAGTCTCACTGAGCCTGTCCTTTTTCAGAATCCTATGTAATTATGTGATGGCTTACAATACTCAAGGCAGGGCTGCATTTTCTTAAACAACGCTATAGCTGTTTGGTTTCTTTTCGAACTTGCTGCATTAAGTTTTCATATTTAAATGCAGGAAATAAGCTGAATTGCTTTTTTGGGGGTATAATGAATACTTTGTTTAAGTTATCTTTTTCATGGCAACAGAATACTTAACTGAGAAAATTTAGTATAAGGAGATTCATGCAGTAACACATTTTCCAGTATTCTATTTATGTAACTTGGAGTAATTGACATTTACTTAATGAACCTCTCTGTGGCATACCTTACTGCAAAAATAATCAATACACGCTTTTAAAATTCATTTATAATAAACAACACTGTATTTTCTAGTTCCGTAAATTTAAAATAACCATAAAAGACTTTTTAATATCTCTTACTGACTGTAGCTTAGATATACTGTAAAGGCCTGCGGTAGCCAGTTCTTAGTGACTTTTCAGTTACCGTGGTAATGTTGAACTTTCTTTAGCTGTGGAAAAATTATGAATTTTTTTTTTTTTTTATGCTATCAAGAAAAAAAAAGCATGTTTATTTTTTTGAGCAAGAAGTAAAACAAACCATAGGTTTTTAAGGAAGAAGTTATACTGATGAGCTTGTAATTTCTAAAAAAGATATTTTAAAATGTTTTGGCTTATTTTTCTAATCTAAATATTTTAAAAATTGCTGTAATAGGGGGGAAGCAACTATTTCAATTGAAATACTTTAAGAAAGTCTTCCCTGCATATAAGCTATATAAAAATGTATTTATTTGGGTACATATATTAATATATGCATGGAAATTAGATTGCGTTCATATAATAAATTTAAACTGTAAAGGTTCTGTAAATTACACAGATTGAAGAATTTAATGGTAGCAGAAAAAAGAACCACAATGAAACCTAGCCAGGTTTGTATTAGAGCTGTGCCTAAACAAACCTGTCATTTTCATGTGAATGGTTTATGCTGCCTCTGTCCTCAGCGGATTAAGAATAAGACTTGAGTATCAATGAGTAAGAATCTTTTGAATGTAGTCTTGCTGTTGGGGAAATGTTAAAATTAATGCAGGGAAAAAATATTCCTGTGACTGCATTACTTAAAAATAATACAAAAATATACTTACCCGTCCAAGGTCTTTCAGGCTGAGATGATGTTAAAGCTTTTAGCCCAATTTATTTACATCAACTTCAGAAAATACTGATAAAAGAATTCCTTTGTAATTTTTTTTTCTCTCTAGAACATAAAGATTTGTATCTGGTAATTATGGAATTGTCTTTGTGATGGTTATCAAGGCAATATGATAGTAAGCAATTAAAATGTATAATCAAAAATGAGTATAGGACAAACTCTCCTGCTTTCTTGGCAGTATAAAGCGTGAAAGCTTTCATTAATTCCTACTTGCCTTTATTATACTAAACTTTTTTTTCTAACTCTCCCTTGATTAAAGTCACATTGCTCCTAATTACAACCCAGGTGCTTCTGTGATACTTTAAAACAAAATACTTTGATGTATCAAACCAAGGAAAACCAAGTCTCTATAAGCTACCTCCAGCTCCATTCCTTAGAAAAAGGTGTGTGTAGTCAGCAAAGTTTCACTGATTTTACCAATGTTCAACCCATTAGGGTTCTCTTCCAAACTATCTAAAATTTGAGTTTCATGTTGTCAGTCATGTTGTTAATAGAAAATGAGGAAAATATTGGCCAAGTCTAGGGATAATTAAAAAAAAAAAACCCAAAACTTTTTTTTTCTAGAGGAATAGTACAAAACTGGGGCTAGTAATTTCATGGGAGAGTCAGCTGACCAGAAACACTTGTCCTTCCTACTGGGGGGAAAAAATGTCAAACCTCAGTTTTCAGTGACTGAATGACTGAAATTTCTTCCGGCGCTGATCCTTTAAACCACCAAGACCTGGGAAATCTCATCTCATTAATAATAAACTGTTTTTCTTCCAAATACACTATTTTGAATCCTGTCCTACAGTGGAAAAGACTATATTTTTTTTTCCCAGATGTCACCCCATAAAGGTATATATCTGCATAAGATACAGTCCTGATGAGTATAATAAAGATCTTTGTTTAATAAATACCAATTTTGCTTTAGAAAGCTGGGATTTGGCATTATAACACTTGGTCAAGACACAAGATTTTGCTCCTACAGGCAACTAAATTTTTGGTATTTTTCTGAGGAACTACTCACCTACTTGAGGAAAATGCTCAAAATTAGGATTAAATTTTCAGAATATTTTATTTACTGCACATCAGTTAGGTATTGAGCCTAAATATTTGTAGACAAAATACTTTGGTGAAGCTAATGCCTGCATCTCACTTCTTCAGAGTAGATTGTATTAACTTCTGGGATATAATAAATCCACTGGGTCCAATGCTTGAATTAACATAATAATTAAAGTTTCAGCACATTGTTGTAGGTCACAGCAAGAAAACGTTTAATCTTCCTGCATTCATCTGTGTACGTTCAAGGCATTGCGGAGGTCTACAGAGACTGAATTAAATTTAAGTGTATCAGAAATGAGCAGAATGTTTTATGAAAAATGTGAAAAGCTTTAGCTTTGTTGGGAGCTGTTTGTAATTGTTTTTGTTCTAACAATAAAAGATACAGCAGAATTGGGTCACTACTCATGTTACAACTCATTTAATGAGAGAAAGCTGTAGTGTAGAACAGCCAAAATACAGAATTATACTGCATCTGCTCAGTTGGGGATTTGGGGTTCATAGTTCATTGTCTCTGGTCAGCTGTGAGTATAGGAAAAACCAAAAAACATCATAAACGCTAGGTTGGAATGAGCAGCCATGGGATCTAATAGGTCAGGTAGAAGTTACTCTGCTGTTGGGGGTTGTGGTACTTCACAAAATTTCTAGAGTTGTAAGGGAATCATAGAATGGTTTAGAGTTGGAAGAGACCTTAAAGATCATGCCATGGGCAGGGACACCTCCCACTAGACCAGGTTGATCAAGGACCCATTGAAACTGGCCTTGAACACCTCGAGAGATGGGGCAGCCACAGCTTCTCTAGGCAGCCTAGTCCAGTGCCTCATCACCTTCACAGGAAAGAATTTCTTCATGTAATCCAAATCTTCCCTCTTTCAGTTTAAAACCATTCCCCCTCATTGCCCCAATTCCTCATAAAAAGTCCCTCCCCATCTCTTCTGTAGGTGCCCCTTAGTTTTCTGAAGGCTGCTCTAAGGTCTCCCTGGAGTCTTCTCTCCTCCAGGCTGAACAACCCCAACTCTCTCAGGCTGCCTTCACAGGAGAGGTGATTCAGCCCTCTGATCATCTTTGTGACCTCCTCTGGATCCATTTCAAAGAGGACCATGATCCTTCCTGTGCTGGAATAAAAGCATACTTTTCCAAATGTAATGCCAGACTTAAAAATTGATTACATTAAGACAATGGTTTAATGTCCTTTTATGTGTCTTGAGTGAAGCCAATGAATATTCAAAATTATCTTGTCCTAGCACTACTGACTTGACAGGGAAAAATATCTAGATACTAATTAATTATTGCATCATCGGAAATGAGTCAAGATTTAACTTCTCTTGAAACCAATTTGGAAATCCAGGGTAAATTCAACAGAATCTTCTGAAACAGTTCTTTGCTATTACAGGGTTAAATGTATTTAGTCATTTAATGGGTCATTTCCTATGAGAGTAATCCACTTGACAAAAAACCGCAACAGAACATGTGAAAAAATGTTCTCTGTTGTTTCTGTTGTAGTGTTTTGAAGAGGCTCAAAAAGTGGAAGATGAGGAAGGAAAATAAAAATGGGGAGGCTTAAATTGCCTAAATCAGTCAGTCTGTGCTTCTTGTAAGGCAGTGCAGAAAAGTTGCTTATTAACTATTATTTAGAGGGACGTAGCAAGACAACGCAAGAGGTACATGACCTGCCCTAGGATACATCAAATAATCATAATTTTGTGGCTGGCAGACTGTTGAATGGTGCCTGCTTTCACTTATGAAATGGAGATGCTTCAAAGTGCATATTATCTCCATAGCCCCAGACTAATGTACAAACAAATAATTCTTGAATAATAAAATAAGCAAATTATCCTGGAGTAAATTGTGCTTTACCTCTAAATTTCAGTTTAGGAATCCAATGAAAATGAACACAAGTAGAAGAAAATTAGGAAAGAGTGGACATCCAGTCTGCCAATTTCTCGTTCAATGATATTAAGGAGAATTTTAATGCTGGACGTACTATTATTTTAAACAATTTACAATGGTCCCGCTGTTTCTTTTGAATACTGAGGTATAAAATTACTTCAGCAGCACTGGGGGTGGGATTCTAATACACTTTAAACACAGCTTCCTATTGGTACTAAAAGTGAATGCTGTATGGATTGCAATCAACCTTTTAGTGAATCTGTAGGGAGTTGGAGAAATACAGATTAAAAACTACAGAATTTTTTCTTGATTGACAGATGAAGTAGTTCCTTTTCTTCCCTGGAAGTTCAGAAAGGTTTAAATAATTTCATGAAGGTAATAACTGACTTAGTGTTTCAGTGATGAATGCTAGTGTGTTTTGTGAAGAACTCTTCAATTTTAATTAATTTGAACATATCTAGAGTAGTCATCAAATGGCTTTACAAGTCTAATGACACGTACTGAGAACTGAATGTCTTGTGTATTGTGTATAAAGGGCTTTGCTAATTTTCTCAGGGTGCTATAAAATGAAGAGAGACTTCAGAAAAGCAAAACTGTGTTTAGCAATCCAAAGAAAACACCAGGTTGTAGAAAGCTGAATTACTACCTTATAGAACTCATAGTGCAAACGTTTTCTGAATGTAGAGTGATACTGCCACTCTGGCTACTGCACCATGGCATTTTCATAATGTAGTAAATGTAAGACCAGAGGCGTCTCTGGGGCTGTGTGTCTAAACAGCTGAGCAGTAATTACAGGGGATCCATAAGGTATGGATGGAGGGGAAAAAAGTGGAGGTGGTGTGTAAGTGCATTTGTGTTCAAAATAGGATTTGAAGCAAATTTTCAATTTTTTTTTTATGCTATAGGGAAGAGCAAAAAAATGTTTTATTTATTCTGAGGGGAATGGAAGGTGTTTATTGTACTTAGTTTGTGTACAATATTTCCTACACTGCAGCTCACATAGTCAATCCAGTTATATTCCTGTGTAGTTGTGTGTAGGACCAACAGTCGTGTTCAAGCTCTGCAGGAGGATCCAGCTTCTGGCTCCTGCTGTTGTTGACACAGGCTTCAATCTTGCATTTTTTCCCACCTTGGTTAAGAGATGGAAATTTGTAGAGATTGGATGTCAGTTGCCAAAATATTTGGTGCCAAGGATACAGGCTTCATTGCTGCTTCCTCTTTCTCTGGCCGAAAGCTCAGTGGAGTTACCAGCAAGTTTGGTGAATTCAATCTTCATGCTTTGATACCAGAGAAACTTTAGACCCTGCAAGTAGATTAGATTATTGAAAAAGGAGGAGTAGCCAAATCTGAAAGTTATGTATGATGCCTGTCAGTAGAATATCTCACTTTCTCTCGTGGTTATCCTTTGGAAGATAAGTTCAACTATTATTATGTTTTTCAGTAGTGGTTTTGTGTAAGGATTCTTTGATAATTATGCTGCCATTGTTTTTTCTTTGTGTCCATAGGGTGTGAGGCAATAAATACAGCAATAATAAATGTAGAAATATGTTAGGCACTTTTTTTAAGAAGTGAAATTACTTGTTACTATCTAGTGTTTCTAAGATGAGTCAGTGTTTCTGACAGTGGCGCTTTCTGTCTATATCTTTATCCTACTCTTTCAGTCACCAGAGAAATGAGATCTTAAATTTTATGTTAGATGTATGTAATGATGCAAATATGTCAAATTATTTATGACACTCTCAGTCTCTCGCCTTCTTAGGTGTATTTATTGCATAAAGAACAGGATAAACTATCAGTGGTTTAAGTGTGCTGTCTTCAGTGGAATTTACCAGCAGATAACTTGGCCCAGATGTGACAGCAAATCTTTCCTCTAAAATGTCAATAGAGCACTAAAGTCCAATTATTTTTATATGGTGCTAATCTTCTTTCGCTTTTACACCATCACTGCAGGCTTCTATAAAAAGACTATTGGTAATCTCAGTAGGGAGGCCCCTTTATCAGCAGTTTAAAAGACTTATGAGTTCTGAAAAAAAATAAAGAGCAGTAGGTAATACTGAACTCATGGAAAAAGAAATAGTCAGTCTTCAAAAAACTAAATGCATAACATATATATTACTGATGATTTTGCCACTTGCAGAAGGTTTTTTTTTGATTTTCTCAGATTTGATAATGAGACTGTGATAGAAATCTTTCATATTTTTACAATATATGCATAAAATGGTACTTTCAAGATAAATTTAGATATAGCTCTTTTGTATATTCATAGCTGAAAAATCAAACACCGCATGTTGCTAAAGACAAAAAATATTCTTAGGCCAAAAAAACTATTTATCATTTTTTAAAAGTCTGATTTGAAAAAGGGTATTAACAGCAGGTCCTGAAAATCTTATTTTGATGTAGCTTACTGGTAGTATGTTAGAACATAAACTGTTAGCGAGTACATCTTGTCAGATTTTGGTACGTATTGTGAAGCAGAGGAAGCGTCAGAAAGAATTGTCTTCTGCTTAAAAGCTTACAGTTATTACTTGGAAGTTCTTAATATATCTAATAATTGTCATTGTTTCCTCCCTTATCACATTACAGGGGTAGTGTAGGGAAATAGGTTTAAGAGCTTTAATATTGCTTGTATGTCTTACAATGTGTTGAAGAAGCTGTTTCACACTCCAGAATGAGGAGCTCAGGAAACAGGCTTGTTTCCCAAAGGCTCTTTGCAGTGACAGTGATTGAGGTCTGAAAGGGATTAGGACATTGGTTTCAGTGACGCTTGTTTCCTAAGAATTGCCATTTGTTACTGCTGCCACTCATTTATAACTTAATCTAAATTATATTGATAGCTATCTGTGTTCGTTAGTAAAAAAGATTGGTTGCATTCTTTAATGTTTGCAATAGGGTAAACCCAGATTTTGAGACTGCCACGTGTGAAATTACCATCTGAATATCTGTGATTATTATTCACAAGAAACCTTGGTGTTACATTCTCCAGATGTGGGCCCTTGCTTGCATCTCTTTACCAAATAACTCCTGCGTTCCAAAATATAATGACCTAAATTTTGATTGAGGGTTGGGAGGGGAAGGATTAGGAAAAACAGTTGTACCCCATCAAACTATTACAAAAATAATTGTACTTTGGGGTTGTGTTTTTTTGTTTTGTTTGTTTATTGTCCTGGAAAGTTTAATTTAAAAATAAACAATGATGCCAATACACTTAGCACTTCTCCGGGGAGTGATAATATTAGAATAGCTCCAAAATCCAGTAAAAACAGTGTCAGCATGCCAGGAGAAGGGGACGAAGTTACAATACAGCAGTATATAATATAATCTGTCAGCCTTATGTAGATTTCATCATGATTTAGTATCTTTTCCAAGATAATGACTTTTAATTCGGTTGGCATTTTAACTATATTCTTAACATGTCCCCACCTCTATTTTTGTTTTTCTATCTGGCTGCTGCGTACAGAATGGAAATAGAGCTTTTTTGTTGTTGTTATTGTTATTAAGGCATTTTCTGATGTTCAGAGGTGATTGGGCATTTCCAGTGGCTGCTGATTAGCGAGAGCACCAAGTGACACATGCCAGAGCCTACTTCTGTCTCTCAGTAGGAATTCCAGTGCAGTAACAGTCTCTAAAGGAGAAACTAAGACAGAGGGGAGGGGAGGGCAGCACTGAAACAACAGGGGAAAAGAAAAGGTTAAATTTGAGTGATTGGTCCACCTGTTTCTAGGAAGCCTTAAGTTTGTATTATAACAGCATTATGGTAACTGTCACGTTTTTATGGATGTTGGGAAGCTATCCAGGTGTTTTATGTGGATTTTGAAATAACCATTTCATGATTATGTACAAGTGCTCTGGATTTGGCCTTGAGCACTTCTTACAATACATGTGCAGGTGACTGCAGTTCTGTGTAAATACTTATGGGTGTTATTCTCTGTAAAATACAGACTGTTCAGCTGTCTTTGTGGCCACAACCTTGACAGGAGTCACTATTGTTATACAAATAGTTAGAATGGAGGCAAATCAAATATTATTACTAAACCACACATTTTGTGTATCTTTATTTTTTTATTTAAATCTAGATGCATACTTTATTCTTCTTTGCAGAGAAGAATGTTGTCTATTCTCAACCCAACTTAAGAAGGGTCTGTGCTGTGCTCATCACTTAGACATTTGTGTGAAGTCCTTAGTTTTGTCTGCCAACTACATTCATAAAGGGAATTGAAAAAAAGCTTTCATTACTCAGTGTAGTGCTCATTAGTCAATTTAATAGTTGGAGGAAGGTAATCTGAATTTTTATGTAACTTTATTGGATATTAGAATTCAATATGAATGCTTAAAAACAAACCAATTTGAAATAGCAGTATTTTTTTTGTCTTCCTAAATGAGAAACTCTTCTACTTTTGCTTTCCTTCAAAAGCAAAAATTTGTTTGTTAAAGTCTTATAAATTATTTATAACTTTTGCTTTTTACTAATGAAAAAAGGGGAAAACAAAACTGGTCTTGCACAAACCAGGATTCCAAGATTTGGTATCCAATCTAAATCCATTTTCAATTGCTTTAGAATGATGAGCTTTTTTAACTCGCAAAAACACCGCACATTTCAAAGGTGCTACTACAGACAGTTGTTTTACATAGCCTGAAAATAAAGAGAACGATCATATAGGGATATTTTTGAGTCCATTTTTGATGATTCATTGGACAGGATATATACAAATTCATTAAGTATTTACAGGTGAAGTTAGCATATGTGGAAAGAGAAATGAAAGAGCTTTCTGATCCTGTAGCTCACTGGGAGGCTTTTGATCTAGTTACTGCTGGTGGCTGAAGGCAACTCTAAGGTACCAAAAGAAATACCAAATACACCAAACAGCTGCATATTTCTCCTGTTGATACTTCTCATAGAAGGCCTTATTTAAGAAAAACAAATAATACAGTTTTGTCTGAATTACTAGTCATGTGACAGTGAATTAAAATGACGAAGCTTAAATACCATTTCTGGTTAATGGTCTGTCTGTCTGAAAAATTTTAAGGTTCTTATATATCCAGAACTTAATCTCTAAAAAAAAAAAATCTTTTAATTTTTGTAGTGAAAATAATAGTTCCATTAACTTTATTTAAAGAGGAAAGATTGTAATGGGATATTAGGGATTTGCTTGTTTAGATCAAGCTTTTATAGGAGGTAGCAATAGGCCATATGCACATCTCT
Source organism: Nycticryphes semicollaris (assembly GCA_013400055.1). Lineage (NCBI taxonomy): Eukaryota > Metazoa > Chordata > Aves > Charadriiformes > Rostratulidae > Nycticryphes > Nycticryphes semicollaris. Next base: position 509,964 of record VXBJ01003369.1, on the reverse strand, counting down.
GCTCATGTTTTTAAACAGCAGATTTTGCTTCAGTTAAGATTTTGGCTTTTCAGGTCTTTTGTTGCTGTAGGATTCTTTCGTACAATATCCTCATATAGTCAGTAACTTGAAAACATGTTTCTTTGTTTTAAATGGGAAAGAAACTCTCTATTTGATGATAGAATCCTCAGGGGGATAGAAAATGTGGTTAAAAAAAAATCATATTTAATTTTCCATGTTTCTAGGAAGACTAAGAGTTGTAAATAGTTGCTTCCAAATGTGTTTTGAAAACTAACACAGAGATCCAACAAAGGCTTTTTTCCAAGGTTTATATGTAGACATTAGTTCAGTGATGCAGTCTTAGGCACAGATTGAAAGGAATGTGACAGTAATGTATAATGCTCTCTAGAAGGTGTTTGTTTTGGTTTCCATTTTTCAAATAATTACTGTGGATCTTATTGTTACAAATGCCATGTATTCCTGTAGTACCTCTCTAATACTGGTATAAAACTGGTTTTAAAAAAGATGTCTCATTATGCACATAATACCATTGCAGTGGCCTTCCTTCTGCATCTCTGGAAAACTTACTGTTCCGCAAGGCTTCTGTTAACAGAAATTAATTAGGATCAGAAAATTGCTTGTTGTTTTTTATTGCATCCAAACCCCAGGACATGCTGCGCTAATCCCGTAATGCTGTGTGGCACCATAAGATGATGGTGTTCAGTTGATATTTCAGAAATTTTTTATTAGCATTGAAAATGTTCTTTATCAGATCTTTTAACTAGTTCTCTCTCAATATTATGATAAGTTCATGTTATGTGTTAGTTTGGGACTATTTCTTCCTTATTCTCTCATTTGAAATGCTTGTTAAATATAGTAACGACTAAGTCAAAGAAATTTTGAATGTTACTTCCTCACCTAATCAACATTTTAATCTACAGTAGTGAAAAGTGTTTTGGACGACCCTCAGCAAGGTGTAAGGTTGTATTGTTTTGACCAAGAAGCAGACCAAAAATTGGGGTTTTGCTATTTTATCTGTGAGCAGACTACTTTCAGTTCTTGGAAGAACTGTATTTGGATTTTTTCAACTCTCTCCCATAAGATGCAGGTGGAAGAGAGCCAGTACAGGATGGGGGAGGAAGAACCTTACCTTTCTTGTGTTATCACTCAAACCAGATTAATTTTACAACTTGCATTGCAGAAGAGAGAAAAAATGAAACAACTGGTTTTGCTACCGTAATGTCATTTTTTCTAGCAACTCTGCTCTCTGTAAGCAGCCTCTGTGCTTCTTGTCCTTTGAAAGCTGAAAAAAATCTTTGTTCTGCAGTTTAGATCCAGAGTCAGTGGGAGCCCTGAGGTCTAGACAAGACCTTTGGGAAGATGTTCAGCAGAGTTCTTACCTTGGCAATTGACTGAAGCCTGGGTTTATTTGGGGATAATGCTGGCCTGGTTTTCCCAACATCTGACCAAAATCCCTATTTGAGTTTTAAAGCCACACTATTGAGTGAAACTATTTTTTTTCTTCTGTGGATGTAGAAGTGTTATGTATATTTGGCATTTTGCAGTTTATTCTTAATTTAACAAGAATGCCTTTAAAATTGTGATGTCAAACTTTGAGGTAAGGCATTGTCCCTATGATATATACTGCTTTAGACTTTTTATTCTACTCTTTAATAATATGACTCTTTGTAGGAAAAAGATCGACTTATTTTCACCTTCCAGCAGTTTAGTTTTTCATGTATGCTAAGACAGCATCATTCCTAAAAGCTGCTGCTCTCTTTACTCTCCCAATTGCAAATTTGCTTTTGAAGTGCACACTCAGTATCATTAAATAAAAGGAACTGAAAATTAGTGAAGAAACTGCAAGGTTTTTTTAGAAATGAATTAAAATTGCTGTTTAGCAAAATGGAATAATTTATCACTTATCTAATGTTCTCTGTAACTCATTTATCATGAGTGGCCACTGTCATCATATCAATCTAATCGGAGATGGTTGGGAGAGATCAGAGGCTTACATTGTGCAAGTCCATACTACTTGTAATAGGCAACTAATTTAATGATTGTAAAATAAAACAGGAGCTAGAAAACCTTTTCTAAGCTTCTCCTCTGCTACTGCAACATGATATTATACATTACTGTAACACGCTGTTAAATTCTTGTTAGTTAGAATTTTACTTAACTTTTAAGTGAACTGAAGTGCATAGTTGTTTTATTTGTATGTTGGAAACAAGTAGTGCACACTTTGGTGTCCAATATTTTAGGTGTAGTATCATTTTCAGATAAACTATGTATGATAGTGGGCTTCATAAAAAGTCCAAATTAGTTGGTTAGAAGAACTAACTGAAGCCTTACTTCCCTTGTCATCTTTTTGAGTGCAGCATTTTTTCCTGGAGAAGGGCTTGAGATAGTTCTCCAGCTCCTTGGATCTGTAGACCAAATAAACACTTGTACAGCATTTTTCTGGAAAAGGATCATTTAAAATAATAACAAACCCTTGAGAAATGGTTCCTGGCTCCTTTGGAATAAGTTCTTCATGGTCTTAAACGTTTTGTTTTCATGTTATGGTAGCCATGATTATCTTGTAATGGACTTCTTCCCTAATAAAGGAGGAAGAAGGTAATGTAAGGCAAGTACTAAAATGGAAATTTATTTTAGAATGCTTTCTGGAGCTGTAACTGCTGTCTTTGTGATACTGCATCTTCATCTTTCTGTATCAATAGCAGCTCTTTTCAGACTGAAAGTTCCCATTCACAATGTAGCTGTCTGCTTTAAACAGCCAGCGAGGGCAACTTTATTTGCTGATTTACGTGTAATAAAGTCTTATCTTGTCATCTTTTTTCATCATGTTTGAAGTTTGATTAAATATTATAACGATGGAATGTGCAATGCATTTCTATGTATGCTGACAAATAAGATGCTCAAGAGCCACAATTTCAGCTCCTGCTAGAGAATCTACTCCAGCACTCTGCATCCTTTTCAACATATGCCACATTAATAGAGAAGGGAACCAGGGATTTGTATTTNTAAAAGGAAAGAAACAGGTCAAGAGGTGTATATTTCCTAGTTGTGGATTTGGAATCACGAATCTCATTTTCTCCCCAAATTGTTCCCTTGGACTTTTCTGTGAAGACTTGTTTAGAGAGCAAAGAGAAACATTGCTGGAAAGGAACAAAGGAATGTAAGAAAGGGAAGGAAGAATGGGAGATTCTTCTATTAAAAAAAAAAAATGAAGTAAGATGGGAACAGAAAGTTGATAGTATATAGCAACAACAGTATTTTTTAAAATTAATTAAACCCTAACTGATAAAGTAGACTATCTGTACTCCATTTTAATTAATAATTTTATCATAATTCCATCATTTTTGTTGGTCTCACATTTAAATCTTTATTTGTTAAAGCAGAAGGTAATAATTTATTTTCTTTGAGTGCTTGCATGATTTGTTTATATTTGCAGTCTAGTAAGCCTGTTCTATGTAACTGGGAAACAAGTTAAGGTCAAATTTGGGTATAAAATTTTGAGAAATACTTTATGGCCTTTACAGTTTTTCATCTGAAGCTCCAGTGAGGGATCTATTAATGGAGGGGTATAGGCTGGCCTTTTAAAAGGGCAGAACACTGAGGAGCCTTGTGCCTGGCGCATCCTGAGATCTTTCTGGGTTCAATGGTACACACCTCAGGCAGAGAGAATTTCCCTTGGATGTAATGGCAAGCCAGCCAGTAGTTTACTATTACTGTAAAATTGGCAATTCTTGATGCTTACTACAGAAGTAACAGTTCAAGCTGCCTTATTGTATCAGTCATCCTTGTTAATAGCTTTGTCTACATGCTGGTTTGGTGTAGATTTCCCTGGCTGCATTACTTTCTGAAAGACTTTATAAATAAGAAGATGGAGTAATGGATAAATGTTTCAATTTTGAAATGCCATGGAACAGAGCACAAAGCACTACATCTGGGAACATACTAGATTTGGCATAACTTATTTATTGAGTCCATAGTTAATGTTTTGAAGATTGCACAGAAGGAACTTGGCTCTTAGAGTACCAGTGATACCAGTTTATTTTTCTCTGAAAAGAATTCTTTTTGTAGGTAGACAGCATTGCACTGCATTTTGTTTGTCTAATATTAGACTGGCTTGTCACATGACATGAATCCTTGGAATTTAGTTAATAAATTTATTTTAAGATTTTGGGGTTTTTTCTCTAAAGAAACATTGCAGCTATCAATAAACAGCTCTGACTTACTCTCGCTGGACAATTTTATTTGTCTAGTCTGTGGTCCCATTATTGTTACTACCTAATAAGACCAGAGCATCTAGTCAGATGTATGTGATTTAAATCAGGCATGGAGACATGATCAAGTCGTAATGGAATCAGACAGACCTGGTTTATGATTTAATACTGCCAGGGAGAATGCAAGATATGAACCATGAAACACCGGGTTGAAAGGCAACTCTGGTCCAACCTTTCATCCTGTAAATCTTAACACAGTGCTTATGCAGCACGGTAAAATCTGCTAAGGCCTGTGCAAGAGTATCTTCTGGACATTTGATCAAACTCCAAAGGCTTAAATGAACCTCCAAAGAACGGAATATTAAAGCTATTTTTGACTTCAGTGGGGAACAGGAAAAATTCTAAGTTAGAAAAATGGAAATATATCTTTTCTGCGCTAGTGTGTGTTTAAATAAAACATGCTTCTTGCCTAAAACCTTTCTGTGGCACAAATAGATCACGTCTTTCTGTATTTATGCATATCCCGTAATTAAGGACTGCAACTGCAGTAATATACAATAATTTACAGTACTTAAAATTCAGAATAAAAACAAGTTAAATTCAGTTATTTGTGTTCATATTATCTTGTGCTTTTCTATGCAGGTAATTACATTTTAGTCATTAAATGAAGTGCAACACTTCATACTGGCTAGAATGACTGCTATGCATTTTTAATGGTTTCTTTAAGTGTCATTAAGTGATAATTTGAAAAAATAAACAAACAACCAGCAGTATACACAATTGGTTATTAATAAAGCCTGTTCTTAATTCACTTTTAAAATCAACAGAAGTTGTGGTATGGAATGTAGCATTTGATTGTAACTGCCTTTTTTTATATAAAATATTTGATTGCTTTACATGATTTTTTTTAATCTGTCCATTCTAAAGCTATACTTTCATATCAAGGGTAATATAGTATGTCTGCTTGATATTAGAGAGTTGATATGGGGATCATTACCAGTATCGCTGCCTGGCTTTTCTGTCTTCTGTCTGATCAATGAAACATTTTGACTTCGAATCATACAATACCAGGTTGGAAGGGACCTCAAGGATCATCTGGTTCAGACTTGTGTGTGGCTTCTGCTGGATGTCTGCTAGAAACATTTCTTTTTCAGTGACAAAACACAACAAAGTTTTGTAACCTGACTTCCTATTATTAGGTTCTGTGAATCTTCGCTAGAAAATACCAAAGCTACACAGTGGCAGAGTTATGTCTGTTTTATCTTCTGTCTTCCCATTTCCTAGCCAGCCACAGCGAGGCAGCGTTGCAGTTGCAGTGGCTAATTGCTTTCCAAATGTCAGTGTCGTGTTGGAACAAAGGCAGTTCCATCTGAACATGTGGAAAAACTTCTTTACTTTGAGGGTGCCAGAGCACTGGAAGAGGCTGGTTAGAGAGGGTGTGGGGTCTCCTTCTCTGGAGATATTCCAAACCCACCTGGATGAGTTACTGTCCAATGTGCTCTGGGTGACTCTGCTTTGGCAGGGAGGTTGGACTAGATGGTCTCTGAAGGTCCCTTCCAACGCCTACAATTCTGTGGTTCTGTGAATGAGGGCAAAGATGTCTGAGATTGTATTCAAGTCGTCATGAGAAGTGAATTTTAATTTTTCACGGGGAATGCATTACTCCAGAGACTGGAGAAAAGCAGGGATATGTTATCACTACCCCCCCTCCTTCAAATGATTTTTGTTTTATGTGCAGGTTGACCAATCTAGAATATCAATGTAGTAGATATTATTTGAATATTCGCATGCCATGGATATCTCTTCAAATTAATAGGAAATACTTCAATTTTTTGAGATAGTTGTGTGAAAAGATAATAAGTAACTAATCTCCCTTCAGTCATTAGAAACCAGTATTTTTCAGCATTTCTTCTTCTGTAATGCCAAGAGGTGTATTTTTCAGTTCTCGGATGCCTGTGAAAAGTATTGTAGTTCTCAGCAGGCAGCACCTACTGGAACATGAGCTGATGATTTAAGGGAGTTTGCAGACTGTCTCATTAGCTGCTCCGTCAAGCCCTGTGACCTTTTGTCTGTCAGAATTTTTCTTTTCTAGCACTGAAACTCATCAGAATAAAAATCAAAGTTCTCTTCACTTTCTTTTAAATTACTTTTAACTATTTTTTTAACTATCAACAGAAGTGAATTTCCTAATATATTAGAATTGTGGTGAATCGTTTCAGAGTAGCTTCCTAAAAGCCATTTACATCAGAAATCTCAATTTAATGAGCTTTACTGAAAACATTGTAACTGCTGAGAGCAATGGAATTGCCTCTGCACTTACAGCTGGCAGTTGCCTGGAGGATTTATTGGTAAAGTTTGATTTCCCTACAGAAATGAGATGTTGAGATTGCCAGAATTACAAGACCAGAGATATGAGCTCCTGGCTGTCCTTGTGCCCCTCTGGGAGCTGGCCATCCCGTATCCTTTTAGGTTTAATAGTTATGGGCCATTTAAAAGGCAAAGGAAATGTATGAAATGGAGCCAATCCAGATGAGGAATGATGCTGTTCATTCAGGGTGTCCATAGTGACATAACTGGAAGCTTGGAAGATAATATTGTCTTGAATCCCACAGAAGGGAAGCCTCATCTTCTGACTGAGACCACGCTTGTAATACTGTATCCAGCTCTGGAGTCCTCAGAACAGGAGGGACATGGACCTGTTGGAATGGGTCCAGAGGAGGGTCACAAAGGTGATCAGAGGGCTGAAGCACCTCTCCTATGAAGCATTGCTGAGGGAGTTGGGCTTGTTCAGCCTGAGGAAGAGAAGGCTCCAGGGAGACTCTATAGCAGCCTTCCAGAACCAGGAGAGATGGGGAGGGACTATTTATCAGGGTGTGGATCCATAGGAGGAGGGATAATGGTTTTAAACTGAAAGATTTAGATTAGATATTAGGAAGAAATTCTTTATTCTAAGGCTAGTGAGACATTGGAACAGGTTGCCCAGAGAAGTTGGGAATACCCCATCCCTGGAGGTGTTCAAAGCCAGGTTCAATGGGGCTTTGATCAACCTGGTCTAGTTGGGAGGTATTCCTGACCATGGCAGGGAGTCGAGACTAGATTATTCTAACCTGAATCATATTATGACTCTGTGACCCACGGCCATACAGGTGTTGGACCAGTGAACCTCTACCAGTTATCGAAAGTCTGGATGTGCCTTACCTAATGGATGTTATGCTCTGATGCACTAGATCCTACCCTAATGCAGTCCTGGTACAAAGTTTGTATCAGTACTGCAATGAATTCTGAAGACCAATTGTGTGAAACCCAATCCTATAACGTAAAAATAGCAAATAGTGGACATTTTTGGTTTGGCAGGTGAGCAAAATGTATGTCAGGAAACGTATACAATTAAAGTTTTTATCCGTAGCATTCAGGTTTTTGAAGCAAAATAATTTATTTATTTTTTTTCAGTTTAAATCTGTAAACAAATGAATACTGGTTTGGTGCAAATCTAAGAAATTTATTTAAAAATTGAATGCTTCAGCGTAACGTTAAAAAAAAAAAATCTTTCAATTCTCAAGACTTCAGTTTCAAACTTTCTTTACAGTTTTGTTGCTGAAATTAGTGATTAAATTAAACTCCAGGTTCATTAATTCTTTCCAGAAATGCTGCAAATAGGATCTCTCCTCCATCCTGTGAATTGGGGGAAGCTTCATATACTTATTGATTTTGATCTGCTCATGTGCCAAAAGGGGTGGCACAGTCGGGGAGGGGAGGAAGAACTTCATCTTATCTAACACTTGTTTAAATGCCTTGTAGGAAGATTATTAAACATACCACTTAATGACAGTTAATGCTTTTCTCTCCATAGTGAGCATTAATCAGAACACCTCTAAGAATGTAATTTTTGTCTTTTTGTCTGGAATGGAATTTCATGTTAAAAATTAAAAAATTAAAATCTCAAGACTCTGGCTCCCCTGATACTGGGAGGGTGAGACACTAGTTCTGTTGGAGCTTTTATCACCATGTCATAACTCCTCAGCATGACTATTTATGTGTTCCTCCCCAGAAAGGTGCTTGGATTTGCCCATGGAGGTACCAGATATCTAGATAATACACCCTGACAAAAGTCTGGTTAGGATGCAGCACATCAAGATGATTCCTGGCTCCCAAGGCGTATTTATTCTGTACGGTGAACAGCCATTACAGGAAATGGGCTGTGTGTGATCCACTGCTGCTTGAAATAGAGGAACAGGGCTTAATCTGAAACTGGAGAAGTGATTTATTTATTTTTTTAAGTGTTTATTTAAAAAAAAAAAACAACAACAAAAAACCAAACAACCAAACTATAATTTTTAATATTACAAAGCAAAGTTCAGACAAAATACGATCACTTTCTGGAGCTCCATCTGAACTTATTTTGCAGTACTATCTGAATTTACTGTGTTCTACTGGCTATTTAGAAGCAATGCAAATATCTAGCGTCTGTGTTAATATATAGTATACTGCAGGGGCTTGCACGTAGATGACATGGAAGAGCAGAAGACAAAAACACTTAGGGATTTTTAAAAAAATGTAATTAACCAATATGTTCTTATACCTGCTTTTTTGCATGCTCTGTCATTCTTTGGTCTCTTTTAAATTAATGCTGTTGTTATTTCCCTTACCTGTATATTTATACATATGTTTGGGTTTTGTACTGATGGTGTCACAGACTAATGTATGAATCTGGGTTCTACAGACTGAGTTAACAAAAATGATGAAATTTGTCATCCTCAGTTTTTCATACTTTCATCCTTACACTGCACCAACTTGTACAAATTTCCATTGAAATTTTACTACCACTTGTTATTAGTTAAACAAATACATCCCGACTTGATATAGCTCTAAACTCTGTACTCAGTGTAGGTCAGCATATATGTTCCTCTGCAGGACTTAAGGGTAAAACATGATCTCTGTATATGTTACACTTGCTCTTCTGATGGGACTGAAAGCTTAACTTCTGTGTTTTGTGTTTCTTAGTTGTCTTTGTGATAAACTAGGAAAAATAGCTTGTGTGACACACACTGGCTACTGGAAGTACATCCTGGAAAAAAAACCCTATTTAGTTGCTGACATATGTTAACTTGTATCCAGCATGGTGCTGTGCGCAGGTTTGAATGAGGTGGATTCTGAAATGAGTCATTTGTAGTTTTCATTTATTCCAGTCCTTAGACCAGAGCACTTTGACATATCCAGAGTTGGGAATGAAAATAATCTGGGGTTTGGCTGGAATAATGCTTTGGTGTACACATTCAGCTAAACGTTTGGTACTTAAATGTGTCCTAGATCAGATTGCTGAAATAACATTAACACAATTGTTGATGCAGTGTATTTTCTGATTTTGATTGTAGCTGTGATTAAACTTATGATTAACTCTTACGATTTAAGAGCAATTGAAGGAGCTGGGACTGTTTAGTTTGAGGAAGAGGAGGCTGAGGGGAGACCTCATCGCTCTCTACAACTACTTGAAAAGGGGTTGTAGAGAGGTTGGTGCTGGTCTCTTCTCGCAGGTAATTAGCGACAGAACAGGAAGGAATGGCTTCAAGCTGCAACAGGGTAGGTTTAGGCTGAACATTAGGAAAGAATTTTTCACAGAAAGAGTGGTCAGACATTGGAATAGGCTGCCCAGGGAGGTGGTTGAGTTCCCATCCCTGAATGTGTTTAAGAGTCGCTTAGGTGTGGTGTTGGGGAATATGGTGTAGAGGAGAACTTTGTAGAGTAGGACTGATGGTTGGACTCGATGATCCCAAGGGTCTCTTCCAACCTGAATGATTCTATGAAAACCCTGTAAGAAAATGGTTTAAAAGATGGTCACAGTAAATCTTAGTTATTTTTTTTTTCTTCATGGACTTTAAGAGTTTTAAATTAATTGCTTTCTGATACAGTGCTTATAGTAATACTGTTGAACATGTTTTATGCAAGTTGCTTTTAATTATGTGCCAGTGATTTATTTGTTGTTACTTTCCTTTTTTTTTTGTCAGGAAAAGAAGAATATATTGCGACATTCAAGGGATCAGAATACTTCTGCT
>VXBJ01003369.1:462615-497191 GCA_013400055.1 Nycticryphes semicollaris | reverse complement strand
TTTTTTTTTTTAACCTGTTCCTGTCAAGTTGTTTTAATTCACATGTAGGGGCATCGTTAACATTACGTTTGCATCAAGCTGTGATTAACTAACAAAGGACAAGGCTAAATTGTGAGGCTGGCCTGAGTGACTGCTGGCTCAGCCAGTTTCTAACCATTCATAATGCATGGCATGAAGTCGAACTTGGAATGATGGAAATGCCACATCCATACATCTTGTACTTCATCACAAGCAGTTTGGGTTTTTTGTTCCCTCTTTTCTTTCCCTTCTTTTTACTGATACTCTCTTTCCTGCATGTGCATATCAGAGTGTGCTGCTTACCTGATTTGTGTTGCTGTATTTCCTTTTATTTGGCATGTAATTATGCTCTTGCATGATTAATAACTGCTGTTATGTAGTGCAAATAGTGATGGTGCTGAAAAAAAATCAACAACAGCCTGTGCCTTTTTTGTTAACAAGGTGCACGTTTTTATTAGTTAATGACAGACCACTAAACTTACTAATATGTACAACAGCTAAACTAACTTAGGAAGCATTCTACTAACACCATTTTTGTGTCTGCTAAATAACTTTTAAGTTGCAATAGGGACTATGCTGGCACTAGTTCAACAATCAGACAACTCTTTAACTAGTTAGAGCTCCTAGGGGTAGCTGACTAGAATCCAAGACCAAACCTCAAACAGACATGAAAATGGGTTCCGCCTTAGGTCTCAAAACCAGGCATATCCCAGGACTCCAGTATGTAGGTCTGAGTATAGCGTGTCCTTTCCCTGTGCTTTGTTATCTAGGTGACAATATCAGTGGATGGAATTCTGACCACAACGGGATACACGCAAGAAGACTACACCATGCTGGGCTCTGATGACTTTTTCTATGTTGGAGGCAGTCCTAGCACAGCAGACCTCCCAGGGTCACCAGTCAGTAACAACTTTATGGGCTGTCTCAAAGAGGTAAATATCATCAGCCATAAATCCATCACGAACTTCCCATCCTACTGTCTAAAGATGGGCAAAGATGAAAATATGGAAAACCCTTTAGGATATGCTCTTTTTCCGATATCAGAACTCACCTGTCTGCTAGAATCAAACCCAAAAGAGGCATATTTGCTATATTTGGTTGCTTCTAAAAATCTGTCAATAGTTGAAATCGGAAACAGTTTAAGCAGTCCCATCATATCAGCATCTGAGCCTTTTTAGCCTTGGCCTGAGATGGATCCAAAGACTGCTTTTTTTCATCTGCCACTAAACTTACTGCAATCTAGCTTCTCTTTTACCTGAAGTTCTGTTTTGAAGTTCTTTGCTGAATTGTATTGATTTCTTTTAACAGCAAACAAGATTGTACAAATGTCCAGTTTAGCCTCACAGTTGACAGCCTCACAATTCTGTCATTCTTTGATGTTGGAAAGCAGGGTAGTAGTAATTACGGTTCTCCATTTAGGTTTCCTGAGCAATTGGAGTTCTTAGCTATAGACACAAAAAATATGTATTGTAAGGTCAGTAGCACTTTGTGACTTAGCTAAACTACAAAGAGTAAACTGAGGTAAGAAAGCATAAGTAAAAATTAATTTCAGCAGAAGGATATTCTTCCCTGAGCCACAGAAGAGAAATGAGAGCAGAGCAGAGTTGTGTAGCCAAGAGGGAGTAAAGCTTTCCTCTGCATAGACAGAGTCCTTCCATTGGTGACTTCCTCACCTTTAATCCCTGGATATATCACATTGTTTGACAAAACATATGTTTAAGATTTGATAACAATTTGATTGTAAGATATTTTCATCACAAGAGGTATTAAATAGTCTGGAACTTCTGTATTCAAGGGTCTGTGCCAGTCCTTCCTGAGTGGTTTTGATCAATGGAAACAAATAAACCCACCTGTAGAGAGGGAGAGGAATTTGGTGGAAGGTTGTTCTGACTTTGGAGCTTGCTTCATTGTGTGGTGCTCAGAAGTTTGAGGTTTTTAAGCCTCTGGATATGTTACAAACCTGCTGTTTATTAATTTTCAGTGAATCTATCCTTTATATAAGGAGGGAGATCAGAATTTTAGTCTGTAAAGTAACGTTCAAGCATGAGAAAAGATTCATTCGCAAAGCAACCTTGCACTTCGTATGTCCTAATTTCTAAGTTCCTCAGGCTTGTCAAGACAATGCAATAGATTTATATAAGCAATTTGGTAAATAGTTTCACTCCTCTTGAAAGAAGGTTTAAGTGCACTTGCTTTACTTGGCATTATAACTAAATAGGAGATGAATCAGGTCAAGGTGACCTGTTCTCTGGTCTAGAGCAGCCTTATCTTGTTGCCTTGGAACATGGCTAGAAATAATATTACACAGCTTACTAAGAAAATATGCCATGAAGCATCTTTGGAATCAAAATCTAGCCTTCAAAGTAGAGCATTACTTGTAGAGCACTCTCTGATCTTCAACATGTAAAAAAAAAAAAAAATTCTTAGATTCCTAATTGGAATTTCAGCGTTGGGGATTTCAGCTGAAAATCCCTACCTCTTTAAGCACATTACTGCTGTTCACAAAAGAGTGATTTATAACAAAAATGGCTAAGAAATATTGGTGCTTTCTGCTTTTAACTGATCTCATTTGTGTTCAGGAAAACCATGCTAGACAGTCATTTTGAAGCTGGCAACCAAAGCTTTGTGGTTAGGGTAGTGTATCTGGGTGAGGACAATTTTCTCGATGATTATACATATGACACGTATCTTTTGGGTTTTGTCCTGTGTTTATTGAATGGGTAAAATTATAAAATATTGCAAAATTTCCAGTAAAGTTGCAGTCTTTTTCCGATCAACACCTTACTTGCTTCATTGGAGAGATATGGTTCTCTTTAGTACACTTGTGATAGTTTAATATATTTTAGACATATTTATCTAATAATGAAGATGAAAGATTTTGATAAAATAAAACACTGGGCTTGATTCAGTGTTCATTGAATTCAGCAAATGTAATTAAAGTTATTATTATTGTCAGTATACAACATTGCTACTGTAGTTGGTATTTCTTTAATTGATTGAAATTCTTTTGATATCTGTAAATAATGGTCTTTACCTTTTCAATTCAGATGAAGAAAATACAATAACGGTGCCTTAAATATTACTTTCATATGCTTATTAGTGTAAATGAATTTAAGTTCATATACACACAGAGTTGAGGATGACTTCTGATTCCTTGCAAACAAACACAAAATGCAAAACAAGTATAGTAGTCATTAGTCACTTTTCATTACACAAAAATAGTGTTTAAAAAAATGTCTTCTATGAATTTATCAGTGATCCTTCAGTAAGTTCATAGACTCCTAACTTGGCTATAATTTTTTGATGGTTGTGATTTGTTATCACTAACAGTTACTGCCAGAAAAGTCAGTCACTAACACCTTGTCATTACAATGCTATAAGGGACATTATACTCCTTTCATCTGTTCAGGTTCTGAGCAGCTATCTCACATCAGCTTGAAGGACTCGGACTTTGAAGTGTGATACACTCTTAGATTTTTCAAAAGTAATAGTGTGTTTATTACAACTGCTTCAGGGATTCTTAGATTGGCAGGTGAATCTTCCATGTGGATGGGAAAAGGTCCCTTTTGCATCCTTAGTTTAGATTGCAGTTAAAATTCAAGTTCTTTAAATCATGGAATATCTATAGTTGTTAAACATATCCCAACTGCTTTATGTTGAATGTGCCAAACCATTTTCATTACCCTTCTCATTGTAGGCTTTGTCTTTACCGAGTCAACTTCCAAAATTTATTCAACTCCAGTAGCTGGTGTTGGTTTTCAGGGTTTATAATGTTGTCAAAAGTTTTTAATGAAAGCCTTTGGAGCCTTAATATTAGTGCCGTGTCTACTCTACCTAAAATCTACAAATGTCTAAATATAACAAGCTAAGATTTGAACACTGATGCTGAAATGCTGGCACTACGCTTTGTTTTCTGTTTCTCCATTCATTAGGAAAACAGATGTAGGACATTTTTGATAGCTCAGATAATGTTGAAGCTGGAACTTTCACAACAAACCTTCCTGAAAGCAACTTTTGCTGTAAAGGTGCTGATTTTGCATATAGAAAAACTTGTGGATTTGCCTTCCTTGACTTCATCTAACCTTATTTTGTCTGAGTTAAAATTGTTTGTGCTAAATTATACAGTAAATTATAGCAGGTAGGGAATAAAGGGTTACAAAGTACAAATTCAAATTTTTTAGTAGGCTTTTTACTAAGTTGCTCAGGAATGTGAGACATTTGAGTATGCACAATAGAAGAATAAACTGCAACTTCATAAAGATAATGAATTATCTGATTTCAAATAAACTGATTTAGATTTTTTTTTCCAGATTTTTAACTATAGAAATTAGACAAAACAAAAACCACCTTCCCCAAGCACTCTTCTTGACCTGTCCTTAGTTTCTCTTAGATTTCAAACTTAGTTTACTCATTCTCTGGGCCTGCTTTCAAAAAGTATCCTTTGGTTTTCTCCCAATAGGGAATTCTTTCATCCTGTGTGTGCTTTTTAGATGTCATGATATTTTCCTTCCTTTTTTAAACAAATTTTGTTTTTTAACTGCTTCCAAGAATAAAGTGTAATATTAAAATCCTAAAATGTTGTTCAACTTGTTCATTATACTTACAAATTCTATTGGTTGTTGGAACAACACCACCTCTCCTTCAGGGACTTCAAACTAAGTAGTCCTGACTTTTTTTCCACACTAAAAATTTTTTACTATATTAATAATCCTAAATGTATTCTATGTATGATTTCATTGCAAGTACAGGAAAACAAATCTAAGCCAGCATACCTTCCTGAATTGGTGTGATGCTGAAAAGTTTGTCTAAAACGCTTTTCAGTATTGTGTGCAAATATTGTGTCAAATGTTTTCAGTAGTCATAAATAACGTGAAAGCAAATGGCACTGCAGGAGCAAGATTTGTAAAAAGAGTGCTAGGAGAATGTACCCCAAACTGAATCCTTTTATTGTTATTTTGGCCTTCTGTTTGCCTACTTGATGCTCACAAAGTAATTCCCAACTAGATTGACTGGAAAAGCAGTTTTCCAGCTCAGTACTAAACAAAACCCCACTCCTGAAAACTTACACATGTTCAACATTTCTTCTAATATAAAGTATTTACAGGCTAATGTCAAAAAGCCCAAAGAAAAATTTTAAATTGTTCTTTTTAAAAAAGCTAATATTTTAACTAACACAATTAATGTTAAAAAAACACCAAATAAAAAAATGAAACATGCAAAACCACTCTATCCCAAACAATAAAACATGATGTACATCACCAGATGAATGAATTGTCTAGTACCTTACACTAAGCTAATGACTTCAATGCTAAGAGCTGGCCCAATATATCACTTTAAAATTGTGTTCTTAGTTGAGATACACAAACAAAAGCTTTCTGTTAAGCAACTCTTACTCTATAGTACTCAAAACTGATAGTCATATACAGATTAAGTTAAGCTTTATCTTCCATATGTTCAAATTTGCCTCCAGTGTTTTTTTCCCTGCAGAAGGTACATCTGGATATCATTCGAAGATTTTGTATGCATACCTGAGAAATACATCATGTATGTTATGTACAAACTGGTCCTCAGATACATGAGGTGTGAATCTGAGACAGTTTTGTCAACTGTGTATCTGTACAGTAAATCAGTGTTCAACTGCATTGACTTCACTGTATATTCATAGATTGTGTCGGTTCAGTGGGATTAGCACTTCCAAGTTGAAGGCAAAGCCAATCTATGGCTCTACCAAAACTGCACTATTTTCATTATAAACCATCAAGATCACAGTCTCTCAAACTGTGCCACTTATAAGAAAGCTGTAGATGTGTCACTACAAAGGTTATGGTGACAGCAGTAGCGTTGTGTCCATTTTGGGAACTGCCGAAGGTAATTCTGTTCCTTTTTCTCCTCACCCTGTGGAATATCTTTAACTTCACTGTCTGTTCAGAACATTGGAGTAGGACTGAAGTAGGGAATGTGGGATTAAGCACTGGGTGGACATGTAGTAAGGAGGAGAAAGATGCAGTAAGTAGAGAGCAGGTAGCTGATGAGCAAGTTTGGGTAGTAGAAAGGCGGGGGAATTCAAATTTGGCAGGATGTAATGGGATTGTAAGAGACATGTAATTGTAGTTGAGCTTGAAGAGATAAGATTTGCCCTACTGAATGTGAAGAGAGGGTAAATGGATTCATTTTTTTTGGAGGACTTTGGCCTGGGAAACTGAAAGATCTCCCTTCTGCCATCATTTTCTCTGGCACTAATACCACCAGAAAGTGAGGCCTTTGAAAATTGTATTTGAGAATCTGAAATCTATATTTCACTAGAGTTCAATCTTTTTTCTTGTTGTCTGGAAACTAGTATGTAAGGCTTTTCTTTATATGTGTAGTGTTAATATGTTTTAAAATGAAAGCATGTTCATTTATTTAAACATCTTAAAAATAACAGTACTTTTCAATCAGTATTGTAAAGAATCTTCTTTAATCATTTAATGTCTAATATTGTTGTCACTTTCATATGCAAAATATCCAATGTATTTTTCATTCCCCAAACTTTTTACCTTAGTTCACTTCAATCTGTCACCACTTACATAATTTATGACTGATTAGGACCTATCTTGCTCTGGTTTCCCTCCACAAATGAAACCACTGTGCTGTTTGAAAGCTTGAGTGTCTTACGGAGTCTCCTCAATAGATCTCATTTTCAGATGTGGTACAACCAATGAGACAGTTTTTGTCATAACATTTTCTCTGAAATAAGATCTTGGCTGTCCTGGATCTCTTCCAATGGGGTTATAAGTTTGTTTAGCTTTAGTCAGTTTTAGATCTAGTAATCCATTTAATAGACCAGACTTGCTGAAAAGCCATATTCCACAACATTTCAGTACTGAAATTATGCATTTCTTAGGATAAGGAATGTAGCATCTCTAAATAATGTTTCTGCTGTTTTTCATTGCTGTTGCCAAGAGCATACTGCTAGTATTTAACCATGTTACAAACAATTTTCAAAATGCTATTTTAATGAAATTTTAATATATGCAGTGTATGAGTTTATTTCCTCATGCTCTGGGGACAGATGTACAGAAACCTATTACAAAATGAAGTGGTGCTTCTATGACAAAGTTAGCATTAGTTTCTGGGAAGTTTTCTTGTGATCCATGCTGATAAATATTTGAAAGTCAAGTGAAATGGAGGACTAAAGTGTTTGGCTTGCTTTCTTCAGCAGCCTAATGAGACCTTATGGTAAAAAGCATTACTATGATGTTGGCAGAATTCCAGAATCTGCAGTAAGTCTTTGTTTGAGATTGGAAATAATTCTAGAGCAGTGCTAATTCTACAAGTCATAGTTTGTGTGCCGTTGCCAGAGTCACTTGACTGGCTCAGTAAAGGCACATGGGACAGATTGTAAACTCCTCAGTGCAGATACTGTCTTGCTTTTTTGCAGAACCCCACTATGACTTTGGCATTCTGGCATTTTATTTCTGGATACAGAGAATTAGATCTAGTCTAAAAGTAATGGTATTCCACTATAACTTTGTGTATACTTAGTACAGGAATTTAAATTTTGAAGGTATAAACTCCTTTATGCCTTGGAGACTTATATAATTTTGTTTTCCACACTGGTGGACAGAGGCACGGGAGTTCAACACATACATCATCGTGAGAAATGGTGAGAGGATCAAGACAGAGATAAGAAAATTTACACCTTTAAGGTCTATCCCAAGTCCCATAAAACTGCATTTTCAAGTACAGAACCTGAATGATCTTTTTCTAAATAGTATTTCCCAAAACCCTTTGAGATTTAACTTTGAGCAAGGGAGAGGAGTAAAAGAGGAGAACCCATTCTTTTGTAAGAGGAAGAGTGATGTATTTTGTAGTGACAGTTTTGGATGACCAAATTATCTTCATTTTAATAGCTGTATTGAAGTTGAACAAAATATAGTTTGAGTTTCAGGAATGATGAAATGGAGGATAACAGTCAGGAGAGAATAAAATTCCCACTGAAAAAAAGTCAGCATAATTTAATTAGATTAGTGTAGCCTTTAATTACATTCTCACCCTGTTACATGTTGTAAATAATCTGTGATGCTCTGAGGGTGTGGCATTTTCTAAAGCTGCCATAAACCAGCTCTCTGCCTGCGTCTTGAAGGGATTTTGATATACGGATGTCATCATTAACTGAACATTGGAAAAACCTGTCAAAAGTATTGCCATGATTTATTGCAAAGTTAACTAGATAAATAAGTTGCTTAACTAACTGAAGGTATCTAACGGTTGTGAGTAAAATCTTCGCCAAAATTTAGGTGCATGTAGATTTAATGTAGCTATGACATGCATTGTTCCATGACTGCTGGTAGGGTTTTAGGTGATCAGCATCAGATGGCATTATTAAAATGCATTTTCGCAGGTTCATGAAATAATTCAAATCTAAAGGAAGTCAGAAGTATCAATTATCTTGTTTATGGAAGGACTAACAGCTGACTGACTGTTTTAAAAGTTAATTTCTAAGTGTATAATTTTTATTAGTTTAAAACCAAAATTTTGTATTACTTCTATTTGGTTGTATGGGAAGTTAAGTCCCGACCCAGTGAAGTGCTGAAAGCTAGAATAGTTGTGCAGATCCAAAACGCAAACTAGTCTTAAAGTTGCTCATCACTGCCCAAAATACAAAGATTTTACATAAATTCTATACTTGACCCTTCCCTAGATCTTAAGAGGATAAAGCCTGAGTCTAATGGTAAGATAAAGATAAGCCTCAATAGGCCATTGGTTTTAGTGAAATAAGAGATGTGGTTCTCATTACATCTTTGACTTCCCAACCCATTTTACTGGGTGGGTAAATTGAGGACAGCCTCTGTCCTCAATGTATGAACTGGGACTAAACTTGCATATTTTGAACTATGTCAGGACACGATGATGATGACTCTTCTGCCAGTGGATGTTCACATCTCCTCTTTGTTTTTCTTCATTACTGTAACTTGAATGTTGCTACTGTCTTTAGTTATATTTTATATGTATGTATTGAAACAATCTATTCAGCATCCCTTCAGAGCAGCTCTTGATGTAAATGAGTGGATTTTTGTTAGATGGAAGAAATCTTTTTCAGAAAGAGGAATAAAACTGCCTGCAGCTGAACAGAAATGGAGCTTTTTCAAAAACTACAGAAGGTTCTGATTGGAACAAGATATTTTCAGAAGTTTTGTTTTTAACTAAAAAGGCTAAAATGATTAATTAATTTAAAAATTTTGAGCAAAATATCTCAAAACAATTTAGAATTCCCTACTCATGTTGGCTAAAGCTATTCATTAGCACTACAGGTTTGATGTCACTACTTATCTTGAGGAAATTTTTTTTCTTTTATAATAATGTTTAAAGATCAGTGAAGTTACATGTTTTCAAAGAATATAAGTATTATTTTCTGTAATTTTAACTTCCTCTATTTTTTTTCTAATGAACTTGGTGGGGTTTTTTTTTTAAGTTTGGTGCTTTTTCAGATTTTTATGTTTACTGACTGCCTTCCACTCTAAAAACAGTCTGTACTTAAGAAAACTCATGCTTGAATTCTAATGCAAACTTGGTATCATAAGCTCTCTACAGCTGTTCTAATTCTGACATCCTCCATCTGCCTCTAAGATCACAATTTCTGCACCTGCACTGCTGTGTCTGGTATGCTATTTCTTTTTGTTTTCCATTAATTATTAATCTTACTTCTTTCTTCCATGCAATCTTTAGCTTGCTGATTTTGTTTCTCACTTCTTCTTTTCTCTTTCCACTCACAGGTATTTCTTTTGCATATGAAAAATATGTAGTCTCTGGAAAGATGTGATGCCTAAATCACTGTACTTAGTATCTGTGGCAAGCTGACTTGTGGATAATATCTGGCTAACTTTTTCCCTTGTTATCTCTGGGCTCAGGGACCTCTCCTGAGTGACTCAGGCGAGCGGAATTGCAGGATAGCGGATTCATAAATCTTGTATTGCTAAGACAAGCAGAGAAGCTGATGTGTTAATGTGTAAGGAACCGTTTCAATGTTCAAGGATGCAAAAAGAAAAAAAAAAAAGGAGTCACAGATAAAATGTGCAGTTTTGCCAACACTGTGATGGAGATGTCTCTGTAAAGATACTTGTTCAACTGGGTACTTCATTACTGCAGGTCAGGGGCATTTTTGTCAAGCAATATCAACATAATTTTGAGAAAGGAGTCACTGGTGTACAGAATTTAAAGAAAAAAAGTTACAATTTGTAGTGAGAAGACAAGCACTAAATTGTGTGTATTTTGGAACTGGAAAATGAGTACTTCATCTGGAGAACCTATATGAAGTAAACGTAGAAGCGGGGAGAGGATATTTCACAGTTCATCCATTTTTCCTTTTTGAAAACTCATGTTCTGGCATTACACCTCCTCTGCATTTTGTAGGCACAGAATGATTACATGCTTTGAAATACTATTTTGCTAAAAACCAGTCTGGTTTTTATGAGTTATTACATGGTAATAAACATTTTTAAAGTGACAACTGTGGGGCATGCTTTTAAAGTAAGTTTTCTGGATTGTATGAGCATTATCTGAAAAAAAGGACACCCCCCCCCAAGGAAAGTGTAGGGAAAAATAAAGAATACCAGTGGGGAAAATATTTCCTTTGAAAATCATAATGACTAGTTCTGTGAGTTAAAGGTTTGTCTCAGTCCTTCATTTATCAAAGCTGCTATGTATCTTTGATCTCTGCTTTTTTTATAGTGTTTTAGGTACAGATGAGTGTAAGTCATCCCTGTATACAGCAGAGCCCCTATTGGGCATGTGTGGAGTCTCAGAATGATCAGAAACTGCAGCTCCAGATTTTTATGCTCTTGTGCAGTATTACACCATACTTATAAGAATCAGTCAATTCCCGTGTTTAAAATCTCTGCATTCATATGAAACAATATATAGGGCATGGATCCACTTTATTATAAGAATAGCCTGAAAAAAGCTACCTACAAAAGTTTTGATGTAATTAAATTGACTTACATTTAATATTTAAAACATCTATTTAAAATAAAAGCATCTATTTAAAATGCAACATAGAGAGGAGCAATCTATACTGATGAGAAAAAGAATTAGCTGTTGTAAGCAAAGTCGAAATACTGTGCTTTGACAAGTTATTAACTTTAGTAATGGCAAGCTCGTAACAGCTTGCTAAATTGTAAGATTTAACACTTACCTCAAAAGCCATGTGTGGTACTTCAAATTTATATTAACCTCAGTAACCTACCCAGCCAGGTTGTCTTTAATCCTTCTCCACTCCCAGCACTATGAAAAAATCTGCTGCTCTCTTGAATTCACTTATGGTATTTACAGCTATGGCCTTAAACACTAACATGATCTGTAAATTCTGTGCTTGTAGACAGAGCTGCTGTGTGTGAAAATCTTTATTTGTGCCATTATTTTTATAGTTTAAGCTTTATATCTTGACTTTGAAACCTTTCTTTATGATTAGTTTTTTTACTTACTTTCCCCCCCCAAACTTTCATAACTTTAGCTTTTCCTAAAAGGCTATTCCTGTTTACCAATAATTTCCCTTTATTTAATGTCCTCTACTAGCATCACCCAAAACCAGAATAGTAATTTTTCCCTTTATCAGACCTTTACAATCATCATAGCATTGAGTGCGTCAAAAGTGAAAGGGAATCATAAAATTCATGTCCTAATGATCTTAGGAATGATAAATTCCAGCCTCCCAGTCTTTCTACTTGGACAGAGTTTCTTGGGGCATGACACAAATGAATAAATATATAGCAGATTTCACAGTATATAATCATGGTATATAATAATATTTATCACGGTATATATACTTTCATGGTATAACACCGCAAATGCTTATTGAAATCTACTTATTTATAAAAAATATATATTACAAACAGAGAGGAACTGAGAGGGAGCATGAATCAAAAATTTGAATAATAATCACAAAATATTTTATTGGTAATGGGCATGGATTTTTGCACGTTAAATTTCTATTGCAATTGATATTTATCATGTTTAAATTCTCTTGATTTCTGTTTCATTTCAGTGAAATACAGAGATAATTTAGAAGAACCATTGGACTTCTGTTTAAAACACTGGAGTTCTACTCTTGTAGATTTACTGCAGGCTTTGCGTACTTGTAGTCAAAACCAGTCAAGGAGTTCAAGTATCTAAACAGAACTATGCAAGAATTTGAGAGGAGGGAAGAGTGATTTTAAAAAAAAAAATTTAAGCAAAATCAGGTCACACTTGTGCTGTCATAGATTTCATTTATTCAGTCGCTGCCATCAACTTATTCATAGAATCACAGGATGGTTTGGATTGGAAGGAACCTTAAAGATCATCGAGTTCCAACCCTAGTGCTATTGGCAGGGATACCTCCCACTAAACCAGGTTGCTAAAAGCCCCATCCAGCCTGATCTTAAAAAAACTCTTAGTGGCCTGACCTGGATTTCCAGGGAGTGCTAGATGTGAAGTGCTCACTGCAGGTCTTGGGCTCCCCGTGCTGGCAATGGCAAACTAGCCTTTGGACTGATTCTTTGTACTCATTTTTGTTAAGTCATCAGTAGTAAAGGGGATATGGTACTTTATGGTACTTTTGTTTTGTTTTGTTTTTTTTTTTTTTTCTTATTTCAGTCTCTGTAGCTCTTAAACAAGGAGCAGCAACCCTTGCCTGCATTTTGTGTGGAAGGTGGGTGTGCAATATGTCCCTCCTTGTTTGGCCAGGAGGAACGTGAATGGCACATTGTGACACACTGCAACTGTGTTGTCATCCTCCTGTTGTCAAGTTGCGGTCTTCTGCTGAAGGGTTGTCTGTGCTGTGTTCCTGTCAGAGCACAGGCATTCTCGACTTGGCAGAAACAGTTTTTCTCAGTTTTGCCGCTAGGAATGGTGTTTTGGGAATGATTTCCCAGAAATAGTGTTCTTTGTTAACCAGGCAGACTATTCTTTTAACCCTTACTCTGGTAGTTCTGCTGCTGCTTTCTTGCACACACATTTTCATTTGTTATTTCATTCATAATCGTCATAGTCCTGTTACAAATTATTAAAAATGTGATAGTTCCCTAAAGCCCACTGAAGTCCAAACTTGCAGTCATGAAATCTGCAAGTCATCTAGTTTCCATCCATGGAGATGCATAGAGATGTTGGAAGTTGACTTAAGTTCTCTGTAAAGTTGTTTTTTCCTGAGTGCTTACACAAGTTTTGATGCTTAGATCTTAATTCTGACGTGTTTGAAGAACTTGTTAAGTACTTGATGCATACATTTGATTGAAATTAAGAAACTCGGCCTGCCTTCACCCTCCGGCTCTGAAAAGGTGTGATTCAGTAGACTTTGCAGTAAAAGCTTAGTGATAAGTACTTCCTATAAGACATGGGCAGAACCAGTGATGCTGTGTTCAGAATATGGGAAACAAGCTTTGGTTTTTCAGGAGAATAAAAATTTCTCTTCTACCTTCTCAGGTGAGTATAGTCAGCACTAGCGTATTTACTGTCTCTCTGTCCTGCTGAAGCCATGGTGCTGTGCGGAATTCAGATTTGTTAGGCTAATACAGTGCTAGAAAAAGCATGACTAATGGCTAAGACCATGAGGACAGAGAAACTTGTTTTCAGGGCTGGTTCTGTCTTTTGCCTGGTGACTTTCATGTAAGTATTAAGCTTTAATGCTCACCCATCTGTATTATTTCTTACTTGGCTGGCTGTATGTAGTTGCATATGAAATGTTCTGACTTGAGGTAACTGCCTTGTTAACATCCTGGGAGTCTTTTTCCTTTTAAGATNTTTTTTTTTTTTTTTGGATGGCATGTTTTCTCCATCTATGAAATAAAAAAGAAATAATAAAGTGTATGTGAAATGCTTCTTGATAGCTAAAATTATTCATGGTCTTCAATTTTTCTGCTTTTACCATCAGGAATAACTGTTGAACAGCAAAAGAATAGCTGTTTTCACAAGCAGGCCCAATTTACCAAAATAATTGCACATCCTGCAATGCAGTATTAATATTCAAAACAAAGAATAACTTGAATGGATATAAAATGATCTCCATGTTTAATTGACATAAATATATATAACTCTACTTTTCTCCTGCCCATAATATTTAGCTGTAATTGGAAATCCTCTTGAAATTGCTTAGTATTAGTGAATGAAAAGTACTACCTCTCATTCATCTGGTTTACGTGTTTTTGTTAGGGATAATATGAAGATGTCAGATATTTATTCCTGTCCAATATCAATTTTATTCATGTCAACACTGCAAGATGATTCTGCCTTGCATTCCTCTTGTTTCAAGAGGTTTGGGCCCCATTTGAACAGCTAAATATACTCTCTCCTATAGTCAGATTATGTCAAGGTCTGTCTCAGTCTTGGATGAAGCAGCAGGGAAGGATCTTTGAGATTTGCATGCAACCTTTCTAGTCACTCAATTAGAAATCTGCTGTGTAAAATGTTGAGCACCTCTAAATCTCTGATTTAAGTTGGCATGCAAATGGAGCTTTGTAAATCTACCACCAAGCTGAATACTCAGATAAGGTTAAGTACAAACCTTACAAACTCTTTTTAGCCTTGGGGTTTAATTTGTACAATAAGTAGCTACATTTTAAACACTTTTTTGAAACAGTTATAATTTGTTTTATTCCAAGTAAAGACCTTTGCTTGTATAGTTCTTTAACGCCAACTTCTTTTGCCCAGACAATACGATGCTAAATTTGCAAATAGTTTCAACTGGCCTGAGATCACTTTGGATGAATACATCAGCACCTTTAGTCATCTTCAATGAATGCCTTAACTTCTTTTATTCTTGAATTAGTTTTGTTTGTGCTGCTATGAAGTAGAACAATAATATTAATATTGCATGCCCACATTCGCCTCTGGTTATTTATGTTGTTTTGCTATTGAAGAGTAAGTGTGCCAAGCAAAGCAGCTGGATTTCTGCCAAATAAATGGCCCAACAAAGAGCTACATATCCAATAATAAATGGAGCCTCAGATGAAATTCAAGGAAAGTGACATGAGCCCAAGAAATCCAAATAGTGGGATAGTGTAAGAAATGTCCATCATCTCAGAATTATACAGGCAGTGCTACCGTAGTGGTGACAACAGACAGGAGCACTCACAAACCCACTGCACACTTCAGTGGGAATATTTACAAATAGGTGAACATAAAAAAGTATTACCTTAAGGTTTTATCTAACTTTATATATTGAAACTATATGTGGTATATTTGCTTCAAGTTCCATTTTCATAATGGCCCCTGCTAATACAATTTTTTTCGATTATCCTTTGTTCACTGTAGGTAATGTAGGTTCATTTAAAGTTTGAAGCAGTTGCGCTTTGTGTTTTGTCCTGTTAAGAAAAAGTATTTCAGAGCCTGTAATTTATCATCCTCCAAAAAAAACCCCAAAGGTAAAATAAACTTCTGCACCTTGCTTCTTCTGCTCCTTTTTGCTCACTAATTCTGGAACCAAGGAGGGCAGATCAGCTATGATATTCATAAATGATTCCTGTTTCAACATTTAATTCTTGTAATCTGAGATTGCACCCATTGAAATGGATGGATTCTTTTTTCTTTTATGAATGGTGTTTTATTTAACATGAGCAAGAACATCAGCCATCCGAACCTGTACTGTTAGAGAACAGTCATTTTTCTTGAATGAGCAATGTGTTTCTAGCATCTTAACGTTTGTCCGTTGAAAGATGTTAAGGGGTGAAAGACTGCTACACAAGAAGAATAATAAAATATGCTTGTAGATGATAGGTTCTACATATCGAAGTAATGACACTGATTTCTCTTTGAATCTTGACCTGAAGAGGTTTGCAGCTGATTATTTTTTCACTCTTACACTGATTTTCTGTTTCTGATTCAGTTGAATAAATATTGCAGGAAGTTTTCAGACTGTAAAAAGTGATTTTGTTTCTCTTTGTGTATTTTTGCTTGGGTTTTGTGGATGATTATTTTTTTTAGCTGTGAAAGGTTTCTTTCAGGCTTCTACTGTTAAATGTTGAATACTCAAATTGCATACAAAGCAAATCTGAAGGTTTGTCTGGCTTCCCAGGATCAAAGTAACCTTTTTTCAAATATTAGATTATACTACATTTCTGCAGATGTCACAGAAACAACTGACTGTTAGAAGGATAGTAGATTCCACTGGAGTGCATGTCAAAATCCTAAAATGAGTGTTTAAAAAATTTCTACTTATATTAATATTTTTGAATGGACAAAACAGCACAGGTATGTATTCATTCCTCCAAACATATAATGTTTCCTATATATACTCCTGCTATTTACATAGAAAATACTTAGGTCTTTCCTGATGGTTTACTTTCTGTGATTCCTGTACTGTAATGTTAATCTTTTTATTTTTAACTTACCATCTTAGGAAGGCTATATTCTTTCCTTCAAAACAAGACAACATGTGTCAGTACTTTCTCTATTAATATTTTATAATAGCTTCTTGCTTCCTGGGTTATATTTGCACGGTAGAGCTCTCATTTACCTCCATGATCTGTGGATTATGAGGTTATAGATGGAAGTGCTAGTAAGGTACCTAACTACAGCTGATTTTCTGTGAGGTAATTTGCTGTTGTTATAATGGCATTATGTGAACCAAAAGACCTGAGAATTGAAAAGCTGATGTCCAGAAAAACTGGTGGTTTACAGTCTGTGCTTCTGTCCATCTGGGAAGGGACTCCTGGATCAGTTGTTGGGACATCTGCTGGAAATGTTGGTGGAACCAGCATCACATCCTATTGCCTCTACTGATTTTTGAACTATATCTGTCTCTTCTCCCTCCCCCTTTTTCTGATGCTTGGCTATAGCTGTGGTAGTCTAAAGACTTGGCAAGAAGATTATCGTGCCTGCAAACCTATGCTATCTTGTATTTCTCTATTGGTTTTTTACCACTTTGTGTGGTATTGGATTTGTCTCATGACTATTTGTATTTACCGGTTCATTTTCTTCTGCCTTTGAAACATTTTCCATTGAAATATTTTTGATTTGAGATATTTTAGAGTTGGAGTGACACCGAGATATCGCTGAAATTATGCAGTGGTTCTAATGTCACTTCTTGACTGAACCACTGCACCTATAATTCATATCAGATATCTCTCATGTCATGCAGCTAGACAGCATAGCAAATAAAGCAATTTTTTGTTTACATAAGACC
The DNA here is from genome assembly GCA_013400055.1 of Nycticryphes semicollaris. Classification (NCBI taxonomy): domain Eukaryota; kingdom Metazoa; phylum Chordata; class Aves; order Charadriiformes; family Rostratulidae; genus Nycticryphes; species Nycticryphes semicollaris. Next base: position 480,039 of record VXBJ01003369.1, on the reverse strand, counting down.
AACTTGAAGTACACATTGTGTGATTTTAAACACTTTTTTAAAAAGAAAAAAACCAGCAAAAATATGAACTGTTATTCTATAAGGAAATGTCACTATTTAGGTGGTGCAGAGATGGCATACGGAGTAACTTATATAATTTCTTTTGAATAGTTATCTGTATGGAACTAGAAATTAATCTTTTGTAGGGAGGTCCATTTACAAAGAAAAGTGTTTGATAGAAAGCAGTGATTTTTAATGGTGTATGGCAATTGTGGAGCCATCAGACCACAGTGGGAATATGGCTTGTGTCTTTTTCTTTCCTTTTTGTTATCAATATGTCGGATATCACACTGAAGATGAAAGAAAAGGAAGAAAAGAAAAATTGGAATTTTAATTTCAAGTGAAATTATGAGACTTATCAAAAAACACATGATAAGTGTAGTGTGCATTCATTGGTGGCTGCTTTTATTCACTGAAGTTAAGCTAGTGGCTTATTCTGTCCTACAGTTAAGACTTAACTAAGTAATTTCAGTAATCTATTTTTTCATGTGAGAAATACTCTTTCTGTGAGCTTCCTGCCTTCTTGATCTGGGGAACGTGAGCACTGTTAATAAAGCAGTTATTACTTATTTTATTTCTCTAATCATTTAACATCTGATGATTACTTCACAAAGCCTTAAAGTCCCTGTGAAAAAAATACAAATTATTTGTTTAAAGAGGTAAAAAAGGCAATGAAGATCTCTTTGAACTGTCCCTCCTTCCCCAGAGTTATGCAAATTCATCTAGAAAAATCATGGTCTTTTCAAATGTTCTTTCCAATTTGTACATTAGTTTTCTCTAACAGTAACCTTAGAGATGACACTAAAATCTACTTATTGAATGCTTGGTTACTCATCGTAAAACACCAGGAAATATGGAAGCTTTTTACTTTGTACTCTATGGATGTTATTAACCCTCTAAAAAGCCTTCCCAGCATATATATATGGATATAAACAAGTCTATGGGACCAGATGGGATCCACCCAAGGGTACTGCAGGAGCTGACAGAAGTGCTCACTGAGCCCCTTTCCATCATTTACCAGACCAGCAGTCCTGGCAAACTGGGGAGGTCTCAGCTGACTGGTGTCTAGCAAATGCGATGCCCATTCACAAGGATGATCCGGGAAACTACAGGCCTGTTAGTCTGGCCTTTGTGCCTGGAAAGGTCATGGAACAGATCATCCTGAGTGCCATTAAGCAATGCATGAAGGATGCCCAGGTGATCAGGCTCAGCCACCACGGGTTCATGAAGGGCAGGTCCTGCTTGACAAACCGAATCTCCTTCTGTGACAAAGTGACCCGCTTGGTGGATGAGGTAAAGGCTGTGGATGTTGTTTACCTGGACTTCAGTAAGTCCTTTGATACAGTCTCCCACAGTATTCTCCTGGAGCAACTGGCTGCCCGTGGGTTGGATGGGAATACTCTCCACTGAATTAAAAACTGGCTGGAGGGCTGGGCCCAGAGAGTGGTGGTGAATGGAGTTAAACCCAGTTGGTGGCTGGTGTGTCCCCCAGGACTCAGTATTGGGACTGGTTCTTTTTAATATCTTTATTAATGATCTGGACAAGGGGATCGAGTGCATTCGCAATACATTTGCAGACGACACAAAGTTAGGTGGGAGTGTTGACCTGCTTGAGCGTAGAAAGGCTTTGCAGAGAGATCTGGACAGGCTGGATTGATGGGCTGAGGTTTAATAAGGCCAAGTGCTGGGTCCTGCACTTGGGTCACAACAACCCCATGCAGTGCTACAGGCTTGGGGAAGAGTAGCTGGAGAGATGCCTGGTGGAAAAGGACCTGGGGGTGTTGGTCAACTGTCAGCTGAACATGAGCCAGCAGTGTGCCCAGGTGGCCAAGAAGGCCAACAGCATCTTGGTGTGTATCAGAAACAGCATGGTGAGGAGGACTCAAGAGGTGATTGACCCCCTCTGCTTGGCACTGGTGAGGCCCTATCTTGAGTACTGTGTGCGGTTTTGGTTCCTTAGTGCAAAACAGACATTGAGGTGCTGGAGCATGTCCAGAGAAGGACTACAAAGCTGGTGAGGGCTCTGGAGAGTGAGTCTTATGAGAAGAGGCTGAGGGAGCTGGGGTTGTTCAGCCTGGAAAAAAGGAGGCTGAGGGGGAGACCTTATTGCTCTGGCGGGGGTCAGTCTCTTCTCCACAGTAACAAGCGATAGGACAAGAGGAAATGGCCTCAAGATGTACCAGGGGAAGTTCAGATTGGATATCAGAAAATTTTTTTACATTGAAAGGGTAATTAAGCATTGGAATGGGCTGCCCAGGGAAGTGGTTGGGGCACCACCCCTGTAGGTATTAAAAAGACGGATTGACATAATGCTTAGTGACATGCTTTAGTGATGGGGTATGTGGTTTTGGGTGTTTTTTGGTTGTTTTTTTTTTTTTTTGTTTGTTTGTTTTGTTGTTGTTGTTTTGTTTTTTTTTTATCAGAGTTCAGTTGATGGTTGGACTGCGTGATCTTCAATGTCCCTTCCAACTGAGATAATTCTTTGATTCTATAATATTTTATTGGTTTGTACAGCATTTCATAAACCTAAGATGCTGTCTAATAAACCTTTTTTGTTTTCAGCTTATTGTTAACACTCAACATAGTGGACAGAGCAGACTGGTGAGAAAGGTAGTGCAGGATTTAGCTGTAAAAAAGAATGCACAGAGCTACCTGGGACTTGTGCACTATAACAGATGGATACATTAATTATGAATTTGCTGATTAAGTAGTTTGGCATATGGCCCAGATATCACTCCAGGACAGTTTTATTTAAAATGTTCAGAGATGGTGGTATTTGTGCATTTTACATCATTCCATAGTTAATAAAGTGAAATCTCAGGCTGGTTTAGGCAACTTTTAAGAAGGAGTTGTAGTATGGAGAGTATCTAGCTTTTTCAGCAATATATACCACAGGTATAACCAGCATTACTATACTTCAGTACTTCCAAGGGAAGCATTTTAACCGTACCATGATAAAAAATTAAGGGGAAAAAAGCATGTTAATTGTTAATTGCAGGGGAATTAATGTATATTCTGCTTCATTGGATTTGGGGTACCTGATGACAAGAAGCTCAGTGGTTTACAGTGCAATAGAAATTAAAATCTGGACTGAAGTTTTTTAATAACATGTATATGTACCTAATGAATAATAAATTGAATAAGAAAATACAAATAATAATTCTAATTAGAATTAGATTTGTTTCAGTGAAACTTTACTGTATCTCACAAGGTAACTCATGATTTCAGTTAACAGAAGAAGACAGGGGCCTCTGTGCCTCTGTCCTATTATACTGGAGTGAAAGTTGTGTAGCATAAAGAGTTTTCTCAGTTGGAGGGGAGGCTTTATCAGCAGACAGTGGAATAATAAATAATATCTAAATTCTTTCCTGTTCAAACTTCTGGGTTTTGACAATAGTTTGTTCTAAAGATGGCCTAGTTGAAATGTTACTGTGTTTCTGTTTAGAAGAGAAGCAAGGATGTTTCTTTATTTAATCAATGAGAGTTTGTTTTCTTTCAGGGAAAGCAGGTAGAGTCTCATAATATGTTTTAAAGATGTTGGTTTTCATTGATCAGGAGTTTGTGTGAAGAGCTCATCTGCAAGCATGTGCTGAATGAATGATAGATTTTTAAAGAATTCAAATTCTCAAAGGCAGAGGAAAAAGCATGGCAGTTCCTGTTCATAACAGCCATTTCTGTCAATAACACCTTCCTCTGATCATGTAGCTCTCCTTAAAAATGCATGCAAAGCATAATGGTAGCTAATTATGTAAGATTGCTATTAGATTTACCTAGGCAGAGGTCACTTATATTTCCTAGAATACGTTAGAGTTGCCTTACAGATAGGAGTATCTGTGCTTTTATATACCCATCCGACACTGCAAATTTGATGCACAAATGAGTAGTAGGGATTCTATCTTTAAATGTCTTGGAGGTTGAATGTAACATCTAAAATTTGGCACATAAACCATTCCTACATGACAAATAATTTTCATTAAAAGAAAGGTTATTGAGGATGGAAAGGTAGACCCTTGAGGGTGAAGAACTGCCAAATTTAGTATTGTTTTGCTTGTAAACGCAATCTGTGTGGTGGAGGAAATGTCTTAAATATATATGTGCATATGACAGTCATAAAGCACTATTTCATGTGTTGGATGGCAATAAAAAGCTTACTTTAGAAATTGCAAATGTGGAATTTCCCACCTCAGAGGTATTTATTTGGTAAACTAAACAATCTCTGATGTAGTATTTTTGTTTATCATAGATGTAACGTTTTAATTTTTTTTTTATTTATTCTTGGGGAAAAAAGTGAGGAAAAGTACATCCAATTCAAGTATAACAATCCATTCCACTCCCCGACCTACTATAATTATGCATCATTAGTCGGTTGTTCCCTGCTGTTTGTTCAAAGACTTATAGGTGGCAGCAGTAGAAAGCTGTTACCAGTGATACAGGAGAAGTTGCTGCTGTAGAGTGCCAAATATATTTGACCTCCACAGACTATTTCTCTTCCTTCGTTTTTTTATTTGAAGTCTTTTCACTGCTCTCCTGATTTTGAGGAGCTCCTGTTCCATACAATACTTGCAGGAGGAAGGAAGAGGAGTTTGAGGCTTTGCAAGGAAGGATATGGCATGAGGAAGCAGTTCAGCATTGCTTGCATTATTTTGTGGTAGTGGCTTTTATTTCCTGAATTCTTGCTACAGAAGTGGTAATTTACAGGCATATTGCTGCAAGCCATTGTTGCTGATCTTTTAGCTGTGGCATGAAATCAGGCCTGGAGAATGTTCATTCCCTTACTAGTTAGCATTTGCCAAATCTGAAATTATTATTACTTTATAATGTGCTAGACATGGGCCAGACATGGGCCAAAGACAAAGGAATTGTCCACTTCCAGTGTTTTCTCTGATGAATTTATAAAGTTTATTGTAAGTGCAAGCTCTGAGAAAGAGCTTATTAAAAAAATTAATAAAATTCATAAAAAAGTCCAGGGTAGAACGTGTTTGTTAGAGCTTTCATGACTAGGTATATATTCTTTAAAAAGGGGTCATTTGCTTTCCACTGTGTTAGTTTATTGGGAATCAAATTACTCCAACTGTATACGTTAATCGCTTTTTTATTTTCTGTCTCTACCCATCTATTGTAATTGATTGCAGTTGCCTTTTCAATACACAAAAAACAGTAGCAGCAGAACTTTATTCTTTCTCTGTGTGATAATTATTTTTTATTATTCCATGTATTTAATATAGTGAAAAAATGAGTGCGCAGATCAGATTTTAAAGTAGCTTGTCCCGTTTGAGTTCTTTGCTCAGTGCTTTCAAGAGGAGTGTGTTACTTTAGAATGAAAGGTTTCTATATGTGTTACTGGATATGGTTTGTCATGCATGGGGAAAAACCAACAACAACAAAACAACCCAAATCACCAAAACTTTTCTGAAGGAAACAGTCCATCCATTTGATGCAGACCTTTGCAGAACCTGAGGTACATCAGCATCAAGTAGTTTTCACAGCTAACCACTTTTGTTGCACCATCCGGTCACCTACATGAATCAGGAAGACTTCAGAAAGTCTGAATTGAAGGCTGTTGGTTTTTCAAAGAGGGCTTCTCCTACTGTATCTTTTTTCAAAAGCCAGGAAGCTTGCTCTCTTACGCTGGTTGATTTACATTGCAAATGTGGGAATCTCGTGTTAACAAGAGTTGAATCCTTCACAAAATTTTGATTGCCGGCTGGTAGACTTTGAGCTTTAGTGGAGGACAGGCAGAGGCTCTAATTATATATTTGCAGGAATAATTCATTGTTATGGATAGAAATTGTAACCTGACTTATATCATCCCCCCACCTTCCATTAGAATCAATTATATTTATATTATTTCTGTAATGCATTACTTGATTTTTATTGGTGTTGACCCTGGCACAACTCAAAAAATGGAGAAGCTTCCATTGATCTCGGTGCAGATTCAAGGATGCCTTCATCACAATGCACTCAAACGGCATCTCAGTAATTAAGTAGAGGGGTATCTTTCATGGTAGATAAATGAGTTGTCTGTGTTTAGAGAGGTGTTATGGTCATAAGGAATCCGGGATCTAAATATCTGGATGCTGTTCTTGACATTTCCATATATAACTGCTAAGTTGGTTTGCAAAGCACTCATGAAGCCTTTGTGTGCCTTTTGCATAATTTTGGATGCAGCCCATTTCCTGACCTGAGGCTTTGTAACACTTGATTCTTTATGGCTCCTTTTCTGGTGACACATATAGTGTGTCACATGCAAGGATAGTCCCAGTTTCCATATGCAAAATGATATGAAATTCTTGGGTGGCTGAAGCCACTGATCTTATGAAACAGTGGATTATCTTGTTATTGGCAGAAGAATGCAGGGATTTTGAGAAGGCAATAGTGATTTACTCAGCAAGTGTGGTGACATCTGTAGCTATGTTGACCCATTTATATCTGTAGTAAATTGAACCAGAAGTTTGACACTCATAGTCTTAAAGACTGTTCCTATTCTGTAATCTTCTATTAATAAAAATTGTCACAGTTTCCAAGGAACACTGATAACCTAACGTGGTTTCCTGTATAAAATAGGTCATTGGGTTTAGCTGAAGTAATTTTTCTCAAATACAATGGCCACTCCACTGCTTTTACACTTATTAAAAAAGCAAACAAACAAACAAGGCAATGTAGAATGTACTACATTTCACAGGAAATACTTTTAGTGGTTAAATGGCCTCCCTGTTATAAGTATGTATCCTCACCTGAATTAATCTACTTTCAGTTTAGTTTCATTTGTGTTTAGGCCCTCTGGCAGCTAATTTATTTTTCCCCCCAATGCAGATACTTTTGAACTATGACAATTGCACATCTTATTGTTAAATCAAATGTTTTGAATCCTTTGTATTTTTCTGTGTAATATATTGTCCAGTCTTTCAGTCCCTCTTGCTGACCTTCTCTGTACCTTCTCTAACTTTTTTCATCATTCATCCCCTCTATTTATTTTTTAGTTTTATATTCCTGTTCTGTGCAGATTACATTACCAAATATTAATGTGTGGCTGATTATCCACCAGAAGCCTTCAAGACTTTTTTTCTAAGGTACCTAGATTATTCAGGTTTCTTTTAATTTACAAGGCTCCAATTTCTATTCAGAATACATCTGGGTTTCCTGAAGAGCGACACAATAAATGCTGATACAAAAAAAAAAAACCAAAAAACAGTGGAATATTTGTGTACGTGATGCAATCTTTTAACTACTAGCTCTTAAGTAAGCAGATTCAGAATTCGGCTGTTGCATCTCAGTGTTTTTTCCTGCATCTCCTATAGTGGACATCCTACACAGATCTCCATCTAATCAGTCTTGATCCATAATCTAATGTAATTGCCACTGACTCCTACTAACCTTAATAGGAGTTATATCAAGGCATTACTGTGGAACATCTTACCAAATGACACTTCAAAAAAAATCTCAAACTGAAAAAAAAAAATAATACAACACTCCTCCCGAACTTCTGCCACTAGTTTGAAGGGGGTAAAGTACATTAGCTTTGGGCTAGCTTCGGTCGGACTATGATGAATGGCACACTTACTTATTATGTTTCTATAGCAATTCAAGATCTTTCAGGGCAATTGGAGTAACTAAATTAATATCAATTAATCCCATGAATATAAAAATATGTGATTATGTGTTTTACTTGCTTCCTGAATTCAAATCCAGTGTGGCTTTAAAGTGATATTTAAAATAGCTAGGAAATGCACTAAAGGAAACATTACTTAATCCAGATAACTTCACATATACATTCACTATCATAGTAACAGTGAGAAGATGGAGATTTTCGGGAAAAAAGTGTTAAGAACCATGAAGCACCTTTTCAAATACCTATGCGAAACACCCAGAAAAGAGCAAGTGAGTTTTCTATGAAAGTATATGTGGCCTCCATTACTGGGTTCAGATGTAAGAAGTAATTTTTTTAATGGACATCAGTATAGATTAGTCTAGCATAATTTATATAAGACAAATGGAAATGGAACAAGTAAATAGGTTGGCATGATATTTAAAGGCACTTAAAGTGCTAAGAATCTACTGGGTAATTTTCCAGCAAAGAATTATAAACAAAGCAGACTAACATTAGGCGTGTTTCAAGTGGCACTGAAGAAATCCTCTCTCTTCTGAAGATACTCTGTATCAAAGGATGCACACAGGAGATTTTAACTACCTACGTATCTGGTGAGGAGCACTTTCAGCAAATTAGCAAGGAAATTCATAAATTACAGAGAAGTCAGATTCACTAAATGGAAAGCGGAAGAGACATCCTGACTGCATTTCTTGATGACTTGAAAGGAAGTAAGTGAAAATGGGGAAAATTGGAGAAGTGTATCATTAGTGACCAAAAATGGGTTCATGTTAGTAAGGAATGCAATTTACTGATCAATTTAAAGCTGTAAGTTTCAGCATGAACAGAAAATAACTACAATGAGTAAAGAACAGTGGAAAAAAATAAATCCAGAAGGAAAATCAGTGTACTTTTCTAGAACGATGAAGAGCACGATGTGATTTTTCTGCAGGTTTTTAAAACGGAGAGTTTGGATTATAAATAGATGAACCTTTGGAATGCTTCACTTGTCCTGAAGGGTTGTTATTTGAAAGGTCAATATTTAAAACGGTTTTAATGGGGAAGCTCAAAATCAAAGTTAGTCACGGGTCAAGAATCATAATTCTTTTCAACTGTGGGTTAAAAGTACTTGCAACTTGAAACCAAACATGACAGTGATGAATGGGGAGACTGATGTGTAAACACAGACGTTTAGTCTTCACAACTGTTTTTACATGGATGATTAAAAATGATTCAGAAGTTATATAAAGGGGTGGATAGGAGGATACTGAAAGCAGATAAGAAATAAACAAAACCTAGGAACTGACTAAACTGATCATTATCTGCAACAAAATGGTTCACCTGGACTACTTCTCCTTGGCGAACTGGCATAAGAGACTGGATGGATGGCTTGCAAGGCTTGCTCATGAACAGCAATCTGAATGTGAGTCAGAAATGTGCCACTGCAGCAGTAAGGGCAAATCAGATCCTGGGCTGCATCCTAATAATAAGGGTATTAGTAGCAGAGATCATCCCTCTCTACTCTGCCCTTGTCAGGCTGCACCTCGAGTACTATGCTCAGTTCTGGTCTGCAAAATTCAAAACAGATGTGGAAAGACTGGAAAAGGGTCCAAAGAAAGTCCATGAAGATGATCAAAAGGGCTGGATAATTTGTCCTATGAGGAAAGACTGAAGGAGTTCTCTTCTCCCTGGAGAACAGAAGGCTTTGGGGTACTCATCATGGTATTCCAGTACTTAAAGGGTGGCTACAAAGAGGATGGAAGCTCTTTCTTCAAAAGGAACAACATAGAGAAGACAAGGAACAAGTTGCACTGGGAAAGTTTTTTCTTTGATATAGGCAAGAAATTTTTTTACAAGCTCAATGACTGGAACAACCTCCCCAGGAACATCCTCATGGCTGTAGGTTTTCATGGTCTGATTGGACAGGGAGCTGGATAATCTCATCTAGGCTCCGTTTCCCATAAAATGTTAGGCCAGGTGATCTTCTGAGGTCCCTTCTAACCTCGAATGTTCTATGATTCTATGAAAAGTAAATTAGAGAAAGTCTAGGAGAGGAGAAAATGTTCCTTAACAAAAAAGAATTTAAATTAGTATTGTAAAGTAACTGTATCACAATAGATGATATTCCCCAAAATATGAAAAAGACAGGATGCAGTTTTCTGCTTTGGGCCCTCTACTGAAGTTGAGACACTAATAAAGAAAGGAGAAAGAGGGGAAAAAATTATCTTCCTTTTTAAAGCATCTGTTCTAAAGCATTTGAAACCAGAAGAAAAAGGTCACCAAAGCAGACATGACCTCCAAGATATTTTTACTATACACGTTTTTTTTTGTTAATACAGTATGTTGGTTAATAATTATTTGAGGTTAGGACCGGGTACTCAAAATTATTATATGTGGGATTCCTTTCCCTCCCTCCTACCCCATAAATATCTAGCTGGTAATTCTTTGCTTTCCTTAGTGGGAAAAACTGATTGCCATAAACTATTTTTCATAATATAACAGCAGATTTTTAAAAAATAAAGGGAGGGGGGTTGATGATATTCATAGAAAAGCGTGTGAGAGGCAAAGGAGTTTTCTTTATGGGCTGCTTTTACCAGCAACAACAAATATTAATTTCTTTGACATTTATTTGGAATGTGCAAAGAAATACAGCACTCCAAGGGAGACCAACAGCATTCAGGCACAGAAACTGATATGCTGAGGGAAAATGTCTGTTTTTCCTTAACAATAACTATAAATATTTGAAGAGTATAAATACTAAAGCACAGAAGCACACGGGGAGTAATGTGATGGGATTTCTAAAGTGAAAATTCAGATTGGTTGAGTATTAGGAAAAAAATGATCGACGGTAAGAATAGATTATGTAGTGGAGCACTTTCCCAAAGGTATTGGTAAAAACTCTGCCTCAATCTTCACTGAGATACTTCAGAGTAGATTATATAGAGAAGCAAAAGCTATTCTGCAGGGAAACATGCTGTTCTTGGAGAGCTGTACTTAATAGATTTGCTAAAGTCATTTCTGTGAATCATTTAGAGATGTTTTACATATTTTTGCTTATTGTAAGAAGTTCTGTAATGTTTCTGACATTTCCTACTCAGTGGATCATAGTGAGTTTGTGTTCAGTGCAAACTTAGTAAGCCAATATTCCATAACAATATTTTATATACATTATTCATTATGCTTTTGTGAAATAGACTGCTTTAAAGGCAAGGAAGAAATAGGGCAGTGCAAAAGATGTAGGATGTTTGTCTTCTGGAAAGAGGAGGGGAGGGAATTCTGGAAGTTTACAGACGCAGTGATTTCATTATGACTTGGATTTGACTTATTCCTAGTCTGTTTTCTTCCTACATTCTAAGATTTAGAAGTGTTCTGCATAACAATGTTGACTTTAAAATGATCCAAAGGAAATGAATACGGACGGTCTTGGGAACACACTTTGTGAAAGGACCTGACCTTATCTCCCAGATACTAACAGGATTTCTTCAAGGCCATGTGTACGCTTTCAAAGGCACAAGCTGAAACTAATGGAAAGAGGCTCAGGAGTGTTTCAGGAATTAATTCATGGAATGTTCTGAATATTCACCCTTTGAAATACCAGCAGGAAGGACATTCATTTCATACTGAATAGCTCATGGTGTTCATAAACTTCAGATGTAGGTATGGCTGTGGAGGCTGGACATGATCTGTATTTGAGTTATCCATTATATATTATTCTTGTGACTTCAAGAGAAAGAAGCTAAAAGTACTCATGGAGGAGCTTTGGATGTGGAACACTACTGATCAATCTCTGTGTGCCTATTTGTTTCCATGTCCTTCCCCTGCCCTCAGCCTCTCTTTTTATGTGCATGTGACAGAGTTTCCTGAGCCTCTAGGTGGGATACTTAAAATAATTACCATGTTAACTTTTCATTCAGGCAATTCTTATTGATAGTGCTTTTTTTTGGTGTTCAAAAGATGGAAAAACAAATCCCAGTCTTTTTCCTTTTTCATCCCATTCCCAGTGCGCATATGTTTTTTCAGATGATACAAGGTGCAGGTCAGCTACTGCTGTGTTCATAAATATTCATACCTATATGGATGAAGGGTGTGAAGGGTTGGGGGAATAAGTGACAGGTAAGTATAAATTAAGTATTCAGCAGAACTCAGCAACATCAAGGTTAAAATGGAAATACATAAGATACAGGAAAAACTTATCCAACAAAATATTTGGAAAGAAAATACTTCTCTATTTTTCATCAATCACAATATTTGGGAAAAAAAAAAAAAAAAGAAGTATTTTGCTCTGTAAAACATAGGGCATATTAAACATGGTAAAATGCAGATTGAATTCCTGTAAATACTCAATGCCTATAAATACTTAAAGGGTGGCTGTCAAGAGGATGGGGCCAGTCTTTTTTCAGCGTGCTCAGTGATAGAACAAGAAGTAATAGGCACAAACTTGAACGTAGGAAGTTCCATCTAAACATGAGGAGGAACTTCTTTAATTTGAAGTTGACAGAGTCCTGGAATAGGCTGCCCAGAGAGGTGGTGGAGTCTCCATCTCCAAAGACATTCAAAACCCACCTGGACACATTCCTGTGCAACCTGCTCTAGGTGGACCTGCTTTGGCGGGGGGGTTGGACTAGATGATCTCTAGAGGTGCCTTCCAACTCAGTATTGCTCTGTGATTCTTTGAATTTCAAGAGAAAGCCAATAAACTGACAAAAGTAGCTAGAACCTGTTAGGAAGGTGTTGATGAGTCTACTTCCTCCAGAATCATAGAACAGAAATTCTCAAAATGTCATTGTCCTGAACGTTATAAGGCTGCACACCTTGTTTGAGAGCAATGTTGGTGTGTGTTTAGATGTTTGCTGTCTGTGTTCTCCATTTATTTTGTCAAAATTCTCTTTCCCTTACTGGAAATGCTAATCTTAAAAAGATAATTTAATACAAAACTGTAGTAAGACTATGTCCCTGCCATCTCTTTCACCTTAACAAGTTAGTGCATCAAATTAACAATAGACATTTGGTGATGTGTTACACTTGCACTGAACATCAGAAAGTTCTGTGAGAACATATGTTTGTAATGCATCATCAGAGTCCAAAATTATTTGGTACAACTGGCCAGTACGAACACCTAAATGATAATTTCCAGGTCCTTACAACCTGTGCTTACAAGATGTACTCATTTAGTGGCCACCTTCCGTAAGACTAAATTTCAACCAACTTAGTCCAAGTCTAGTAGGAGGTGTCTCTGTCCATGGCCAGGGGTTGTAAGTAGATGATCTTTAATGTCCCTTCCAAACCAAACCATTTACTACTGATTTACGGCTGGTAGGATGATACTTCAGTTTCTGTAAAAACTCCAGGAGTTACCTGATCTGTTCTTTGCTTTATCTGTTGAGACTTTTTGCTTTTAGGGACACAAATTTCTTGGAGTTGATGAGAAAACTTTTTGTTACATCAGTAAATTAGCCCTGAATTTTGCTGGTTGTAAGGTTTACAACTAAGTTCATACCAAAGTTGTCTGTTGGAAGGATGCTCTTGTCCACATATAAAGTATGAAGCCATTACGTTTACCCACACTTGATGCCTGTTTCTGTATCAGTAGTTGAAAAAAATTCGGTATAACCTTTATGATAAGTTTTTTATTAGTTTTATTTGGCAACCTTTGAAAGCCTGTAAACCAGCATATAATTTGTTCTGGGAGAATTAAGGAATGTATTCAGGATTTTTTTGTAAAACAAACAAAAACCTTCAAAGACGTGGTATAGGTCACTGGAGTAAAATTACTTCTATGTCTGTGTGCACATGTCACTTAACAATTAGTGTTGTGCTCTCCTACCTTTTTCTGGATCTAATCTGATCTGTTGCTACAGATTATTTGTTCTAGCAGCTGTAGTTTCTTTTCTCAGGATTCTTTGAAAGCAAATGGATATTTTTCTACTTAATATTTTGGGAGGAATGTATTACTGGTGTCTGCTTGCAGGACTGCATTTCAAAGGTGAATACGCACACACCCTTGTGTGTAATTGTTATCTTAAAAAAAATAAAAATAATAAAAGAGGAGGGAAAAGGAAGAATTTGAGGGGTATTTGTCTCCCGCTGAAAAAAACCCAAAGAAAATTAAATGGTATTTCTTACATTTCTTTCTGAAAGTAGCATGTTATACTGTCTTTAAGAACATTAACATTGAAACAGAATGGTTATTTAGGGTATTACATTCTACAGTGCTCTTAATTTACTCAGGGTTTAAGACAAGAATTATAACATCTAGTTACTTAAAATACAGAGATTTTGCTATGAAATTAATACAGTTGTCTAAGGAAGAAAACCAACCCACAAAAGGACTTCTCTTTTCAAGATTGATTCCAGGAAATTTCATATGGTTAAGAGAGTTACTGAGGACTGAGATATTTCTTTCCCATCTAGACAGGGCATGTTTTCTGAGTTTAGACTGGACAATTTGAAAAGAATAATGAGACAAGAATTACTTCATCACTTTTCAGATGGTAATGAATAAATATCTGCTTATAACATTTTAACAAAGATTTGTTGAAATATAAAAATATGTATGTCCTGACTGAACCAATCCTGGTACCATTTAATTGTCACACTAAAAATATAAAACTAGAGCTGTTATTTGACTTTTTCACAATTGTTTCACTATGTATAGGTGAAGGTAGGATTTATATTTTCTCCATTTTTTAGTAAAAAATAATGTTTAATATACTGTAACATCCATTTCATTAGTTTCCAATGTCTTAAAAAAAACTCTACCCAGTTGCTAAGTCAGTTATATAAATATTTTAGTGTTCTAGTATGCTCAAATGAGCATGTTCATTCATTCAAAAGTCCATAGTCAGTTTTTCAGGTGTTTGCAGCTCTATAATATGTATCCAGTGTAAGAAAAATGCTGTTGTTGATACAACTGAGACCTCTGTGTATTGGTTGTAAGAACTGTAACCTGTACAAAGTTGTTATTTTGTAGTTACATCTACAGCTCACCTATCTTTATAATTGCAAACAATAAGATTATGCCTGTGAAAAACACAGAGCTATAAAGGACATGAAAAATTCAGTGAGGTAACTTATGGGGGTAAAAGCCTGAGTATTTTGCCTCACTTTTTGTAGAAATAATTCTGTTGTATCTGTGTTAGATGGTTCCATTCTTATCAATTTCAAGAACTGAAATGCTGATATAGTGTCACCTGTAAGAAAACTTCTGATCTGTGGTATTTCGACTAAAAAACCATCGCAGAGATGAGCAGGAGCACATTTTTTCATGTCTTTTCCTTGAGCCAAATAACAAAAACAAATGGGGAAAGACAAAAACAAAACCCTCCTTTTGTTCATTAAGATATTTTGTAAATTGGTCCCAGTTCAGTGGTAGTTAATATATGATGTAATTCATGACGCCAGTTATGCAGTTGAAATAGTGATTTGCAATCTCTTACTCAGGAATGAAGCAAATGGCAAACTTAAGATAAGTGAAGGTTAAGAATAGATCCTCTAAATTTAAATAAATCACATTAATCAGTGTGATATCATCTCTTTTCTTATAAGCTTAGAGGAAGTTGTTAGGAAGCATAAGTCAAGTTTGTCATTCTTGTGCGACAGATTTAGAAACAGCTTGATTTACAGTGAAAAATCATACCGTGAAACCTCTGTATCCGAGTCAATGATTATTAATATCCAGGGTGGCTAAGAATTTTAGTTTCAAAGCTTGTCTTTTGAAAGCATATTGCTATACTCAGTTAGGGGACCCTGCTGTGAGAGGTCAAATATGGGGGAATACGAAAAATATCCTTCAGCATGTAACTGGTTATAGCTTTTGCTTTTTCTAAAGTCAGCCACATTGTATCAAAATGGACTTCAAGAGGAAAACAAGATGTTTTAAAAGCCCTTTTTGTCTTAATTTGTACTGATTTGTTTTGAAATCTTTGTTCACTGTCTGAAAGAAAATTTAGACTTTGAATCAGGAATGAATGGCTTCTTGGCATCTCTCATCTTCATGAACCACTTGTTTGAAAATTAAACAGTTCCAAAGAGAAGACTGGGTTATGCCTTGGGTCTGACACTGGTCCCAGCAGGAAGGGTGTGCCTTCTTTTTTTTTGGTGATATCTGTGGGTACACACGGTGCTATTTAATCTCATGCTCTGATACCACTTACTGGCATCTATTAAGACTAATACCTTATATAGAGATTTTCTTCACAGTATTTTTTTCTGCTTACTTAATACTGTTTTCAAGCATGTGTTTTAGTCAGAATGAGACTATTCTGAGATTGTATTCTGCAGAAAGGTGAATGTTTTTCTTGCTGGTGAGATACAGTAATCATGAGGCCCATACCACATTGGGTTTTACCTTCTTATCTGTTATCTTCTAATGAATTAAAGTTTTTATTGGACATCATCAACAGCTTGATGCTTCATTCTGAATCAGTCTTTATATAGCAGGCTTTCTCACAGTCTTCAGTCAGTAAATAGTGGTTTCAATGGGACTAAAACCTCACTACAGAGAGTGGAATCTTGAAAATAATTTCGGCAAACTTTCCAAAGAAAATGCTACAATTATGTACATACTCTTGGTTCAGTTTTTTTTGAATGGACTTGTACTGAGATGCATACAAGCCATAGTTAGTATTATAGATGCGGCTGCCTCAACTTTTTCTTTAGTTTTCATGTATACCCTTTATGGTTTTTTATTTATGCATAATTCAGTGCATGTCCTATATGTAGTCCTAATGAAGTATTTTAGTGAAAATAGTCAGAAAATCATTTTTTGCCTGATACCTTAGCCTGAGGAAAAACCTATTTTCAAAAATGATATTTCAAAACGTTTCAAAATATCCTTGATATAAAAGGTAGCTTCAAGTTGAAGTGTTTATTTGAATTTTTTTTTTAAATAACAAAAAACCCCAACAACAAAACATTTAAAAGTGAAAACAAATGTCAGAACATTGCTAATATATTCAATTGATGTACTCAGTGACATGACAAAGTGAGAAGTGCTTAATTGCACTGTCTACTGTTTGCTGAAAAGTAGTGTTCTTCATAACTTTTCCAAATAAACACTGAGAGGTGCGTTTATTGTGACAGACACACTTAAGTAAGCAAAAATATTGTAGAAAACCTGTAATATATACAAAACTGTAATACACAGTTTATGTATGTATTAGATTACAATAACCAGTAGTAGCTTGTGCAGAGGTACTTGTTGGTAGTTTATTTTATATAGCTAAGTGCTCTTTAATATTGTTATACAAAGTTTGTTGTAGTATTACATGATTTTACTGATTATCTGTCAAAAAATTGATTTTGCTTGAGGCTGAGGACCTCTTACTTAGTACAGAACCAAAAAGGGATTTTTTTTTTATCTGCCATTCCTTAGCGCTAAGCTGACACCAAAGTCATCTGGCAGAAACTGACCCTTTAAACACCATACTTCAGTGTGCATATTCTGTTTCATTCTCTCACTACCATAAAATGCCACATCTTGAAAGCCAAGTAATACATCCCTGATCCTTGTCATTATAATGATGGTAATTAGTTTGGATTTGTTCAGCGAGTTTATTTTGGAGGACAACTTTAACATCAGTAAAATTCATTAGCTTAAAGATGGCCTATAGGTAGGCTGTGGTTAAAGAGGCGCTAAATACAAAAGAAATGCCTTAGAAATGCCCGATGAATTCAATTATTCCTTTTCTTGAAAACTTACATATTGCTTTTAGCCATTCATGTCCAGAACACTGGGCAGTGTCTGAGATGGAAGAGCTCCTTTGCTCTCCCTCTCCTCTCCCTCTCCTCTCCCTCTCCTC
>VXBJ01003369.1:439714-462487 GCA_013400055.1 Nycticryphes semicollaris | reverse complement strand
CCCTCTCCTTTCCCTCTCCTCTCCCTCTCCTCTCCTTGACTGTTCAAAACACTGATATCAAGAGTTACTGAAGTAGCAGTATTGGAAAGTAAAAAGGGTATTGGATGAGGGTCAATGGCTTTAAACTGAAAGAGGGGGAGATTTAGATTACATACCAGGAAAATATTCTTTCCTGTGAGAGTGGTGAGACACTGGAACAAGTTGCCCAGAGATGGTGTGGATGCCCCAATCCTGGGAGGTGTTCAAGGACAGGCTGGATGGGGCTTTTGAGCAGCCGGGTCTATATGTCCTGACCCATGGCAGAGGGACTTGAACTAGATGATTTTTAAGGTCCCTTCCAACCCAAACCATTCTATGATTTTATAGGTTAAAACGATTATAAAGACTTGTAAGAAATTGCAGGTGAAAGCAGGGGAAAAAGAATCCTGGATGTCTTCTAGGAATGTGTCAGTTACTCCACAAGTGAAAGGAAAGTTAGCAATGTAGTTAGTGGGAGGGAAAATATTATTATATTTATTTATTAAACTTTTTGCATATTGTGGTAGAATAGAATTTAGCCAGGAACTGTATAAGTTGTTGCTATATGTTAATATCAAAAACCTTAACAGAGCTGCTAACCTGGCTAGGTACTGTGCTAGCTCCCAGAATGGGAGAAGGAAAGTATCTATAGCTTGTCACCAACCCAGCTTCACTTAACAGATATATTCAGCTAGTCGAGCTGAAAGGGAAGGACGCTTCCTACATGCAGGTTGGCCATAGTTCATACAATAGCAATGGCATTTGAGCCTAGGATTAGAGAGGGCTATTTTCCATTCTGTGGAACAGAAGGTTCTTTCAAACTAGGAATCAGAAAATAGAGCAGATCAGTCCAAAACCAGAAAGCAGCCAGAAGCGCCCACAGCCAAGAGCTAGCTATTCAGCTAGATGCAAGAGTAACCTACACAAGTGAGACGGAAGGAGAGAAAAAGCCAGTTGGGCATTTATTATTCTGGAGAAGTAATAAGGTTAAGAGATGTTAAGTTGGCAACTACTGATGTACTGATGGGAGAGGTTGAAGGAAGGAAAACTAGTAAGGGATGGAATAAAACCCCCTCATTTCACCAAAGGATATGCAGAATAGATGCTCTGCATTTAATTTGAGCTTAGAGTTGTTTTCCCATATGTTTTCAAATATCTTTAATACGGAAAAAAAGATTTGTTTAAATACTTGCAGGCATGCATTTTTTATTTTTTTTAACAAGTTTTTGTTAGTTTATCTTCAGATCACTGACCTTCCAAACTTGGATTCCATGTTGGGCGCATTTTAACTATTCTCTTTAATTTAAGGTTTAATCTTTTACTTTTTTTTTGACTGCTTCCATTTCTTCCCATACAACTCCTACTGTAATTAAAGGTAACTCAGTTTTTAAGTACATCTGTCACATTGTTTCAGATGCACTTGAGATGTCCCTTAGAACATTCATTTTTACACTTATATTGTTTTTGCCTTTTCCCATAATCTATCTCTGTGTTTCTGAATTTGAATTTAGAGTGATAAAGGTTGGAAAGTCTAGCACATAATGAGTGTTACGCTAAAGAAGCGAGTCTTGAACACTACAATGGGTGATAACTGTGTTCTGCTTTACAGTGCCTCTTTCTTGCAGCGCCTAGAGAGTTCTAGTGCTTGATTGTGAGCAGAAATGGTTAATGGAGAAAGAGGAAAAATAGCATGTTTCTGACTTTTCTGCAGAATTAGTCAGTGGTAATACTTGCTGCACTGTGAAAGAAAGGGGTGGAAAAAACTGAAATCCAGCACAACAATGGAGTCTCCTGTAGGCCTTTGTTTTCTCAAACAGTCGTTGGGAAATAACATTTATTTTCTTCCTTAGACATTTTACAAATGTATTAATGAAAAGCTGCTTTTTACCTCAAATAGTACATTTCGTTTTCTTTTTGGTGATTCTTGTTTCTCTTGGTTTTGTTTAGTGACTTATGTCTTGCTGCAAATGCTTTAATTCTTGCTCGGGATGTTATTGAGTTTCTGTGGAACCAACTTGCTCCTGAATTCTACAATTTAGATGTTGCCAAGAAATTTCTATGAGCCTTTGCCATGGGAAGTTTAAAAAACATAAAAAAAGGACAGAAAACTTAAAAACAGAAAGCATAGCAACCACAGTCAGAAACATTTAGCATTTTGGCAGCTGGCAGCAGGACATACAAAGAATAACAAAATAGTCTATTGAAGAGGGAAAAAAGAGATCTTCAAAAGACTTGTGTCCACAGCAGGGTGAAAAACTTAACAATCCCATTATCAAGGTTGTTAGAAAAAAATGTTTTGTTTGTTTTTTTTTCTAAGTTCTGCTAATATACATGTTAAACGATACGCCAGTAACCTAGAACACAAAAAGGCATCCTCTGGCATCCTTTTTAGATGTCTCTATTCAGGCAGTCAAAGTGGGAGAGAAAAGAAACAAACAAGTGGTTCTGAGATCAGCATTGGAAGCTCCAGCAGAAGAGTCCAGTTTGCCTGGAAGGTAGGCTGTCCCACCTGCATTAATTCCGCAAAGAGGTGACTGATGTGTGAAACTGAGGTGACTTTCCCAGTGCTGCACAGTTAATCTAAAGAAAAGCAAGTAAAAGGTTTTTCAAGACAATGCCCTGTAGCATTAATGATACACCTATTACTTTTACTTTTTTAGTACTGGATTAATTTCTGCAACCATATGTAACCATTACCACCTTTTTTATTGCCTTGGAATAACAAGGCTATCTTCCCTGTACTAAACTGAGCTATTTGTTGTCCCATTTTTTTTGCATTCTTTTAACATCATTGCTTAGGGGTACGACAGCAATGGTTTTCAGATGTGCTATTGATTTCTTAGTGGAATTCCATATCATTGTGCTAATATTTTACCCTTGGTTTTGGTACCCATTTGCATTCCTAGAATTTGCAGGGATATGATAATAAGCAATTTCTATAGAACATATATTTGGGTGTATTAAATATGTTGGTTTTCTGTGAACAGAAGTTTTAAAAATGTCTGATGTACAATAAATCCTGTAATATTAAGAAAGATGAGTGCAGAAAATGTTCATGTTTCTTAGTTGCAAAAATGATAAACATCACCAGCTGTCTCTAGTTCGCCATTCAATGGGACATTAAAGCACTACCAGAGAGTATTATCATAGCATCTTTATTACACTTCTATGTTTACCTTGAGACATGTCTGGCTTTTCTTGAGTGTAGCTTTTGCCCAGATAGGGTACATCTTATTTTTCTATTTGAATGGCTAATGTGCTCTGTACTCTGAAGGTGCCTACTAGAAAGCTGGAAAATCATACTCTTTTTGTCGTAGTGACCGCCATCTTCCTTAAAAACAAAATGGGAGGGGGAAGACACCCTATAGGAAATGTGAGTGTAAATATGACTTGCGTTGGACCCAGCTCCACTAGACCCAATTCTGACAATGCAAACTTCAGTCTTCATGCAAATTTCTACCCTGTGAGGAAAAGGTGTATCCATTTTACAGAGAAGCCAAGAGAAATTATGTTCCTGAGAGACATTCAGATGCAGGTTAAACCCAAGCTCCTGGATTCCTGGTCCTGACTTCTAATAGCGAGAATTATTCTAATGATTTCCTTCTTTCTATATTGTAGGACAATCTAGTCTGTGGATACTATGTCTGATTTTGAGATCTACTTGTTTTTATCTAAAGCTATAACCAGTAGAATAAAAGTATATGATCATGCTGTATGAACAATATATTAGTTCTGAAAAAGTTCATTTTGTATGACTCAAAAGCCACTGCCCTGAGATGGGGCAAGCGTAATACAGTTATTTTACGTTTCCAATAATTAAATAGTCTTTTTTTCTCCTATTGGATAACTTAAACATGGTCAATAATCCTTTGGACTTGAACAATCAATACCTTTCATGTGGGTTTCTTTCCTGCTCTGTCACCATGGAAGATCCATTTCCAATTTTAGTAGAGTGCATGGAGAATTTGCTCGGTTTTCACTCCATGATTTTTTGATTCTCAGATCAGACAGGAAGAAGAGCCAGGAGAATGTGAAACTCCCAGAAAGATATTCCATGGAATTTGTGGCACTTCTTTTTTTTCCTAGCACTGTTAAGTCAAGCTTTTTTTTGAGCTTAAGTGTGCAGAGTAACTTCCCACAACTATATTAATTGATCAAAAATAATGCAGTAAAATGGATGTGCTGTTGTTTCTCCAGGCGTTAGTGCATCTATACCACGGAACCCTGCCCTGTACTGCGGCTTACCTATCGCTCAGTTTTGGTTTGTTTGGGTTTTGTTTTGGTGCTCAAAACAATTCCCTTTCTAAATACCCCACATTGCCACCACTGATACACACACCTCAGGAAAACTAAAACCATGTAATTTGAGGATGAATAAATTGTTTCCTCAGAGCTTTCATTGTAACTGCTAATCTCTTCTCTGTGTTTAGAAAACAAAGCTGATTTATAAAGTTGAGTAATCCTAGAGGCTTGAATAGCTGTTATCATTCATATTGTGTGCTTTCGCATTGTGTTCAGAAATACACCCCATCACAAACATTTGTACCGGGGCTCCTTAAGTTTTGTGTAAATAGTCTGTAGTTTATTGTGTTCCTTGATATATTAATTTTGGATCTTGGAAACAAATAAAGGCATATTAGCAAAATGGCAAGTCTCCTGTGGGAAGCCGACATTCATGGATTAGTTCAAAACCACTCAGCAAACACCGAACCCCACCCCCTCCCCCCAAAAAAAAAAAAAAAAAAAGAAAGTGCTAACTCTCAGTGGTCAGTTTTGTATTTGAATTCCTGGGGGATGTGATAGTGTACACGCTCAATGAGCATGGAAGTTCTAGTAGCTGTTAAAGGAGGCTAATGAAATTGCCTGAGGCTTCACTTACTGGAAGTCTCATTGCTACAGTTTCTGACATCAGTAGGTTATCTCCTGCTGACTTCACTGTGTGGCATAAAATTGTAGATTGGCAGCATCTACCTGAGCCATTTTAGGTCTAGTCATATTACTATTTTCTAGTCTCCATTTTAGAGAATTAATTGCCATGGTTTGCACTAGATGATCCAGGTTTTGTGAAATTATGAAAGTACTGCTTTATGGTAAAATTAAAGATTTATGTGATTATTTTTAAATTTTTTTAAAGAGATTATAGAAGTTTGATTCATCCATTCATTCAAATTGCATTTAGAAAAGTATTTTTTTCCTCACCTCCCTATTAAGCGAATAGAAAAGCTCCTCAGAGCAAGATCATAATGTAGGTGCTCTCAACTCCTATTTTCTCTTTGATTTTTCAAGGAAACCTATATACTGTACATTAGGTGATGTGATTAGCTCCTTAAGGATCATATTTTGTTTTAATACTATAATTTGAAAGAAATGCTTCATAGTAATTTAAAGGCTTTTAATCACAGTGATTTAAAGGCTGTTGCTAGCAGAGTTGGTCAGTATTCTGAAATGTTTAAGAGTAATGCCATTTCTTCACTCACAGTATTTGATGTACAATATACAAAAAGAAATCTTTACTGTGAAAAGTATGGCACTTTGAAGATGGTGTTGAAATCTGGATTCTTTCACATCTTTCTTGGTTTCAAATTTCATGGGATAGGATCAGTAGAAAAAACTGGTTGGGTTTTGTTGACACTACTTTTTTATTATATTGATTTTTTTAATTTTATATTTGAACTATTGTTTATTAGGATACATCTCTCATGAACAGTAAAATCCTTGTCTTCTTCCCCTTAGCTCAAAGTTATTAATACATTTATACATGAATTATTATATTTATTAAATATATTTTCATTGGCTGTTGTACCACATCTTTTGTTGTTGAAGGCACCTGCTGTGACAACTGGCAGGATCTATAGTGAATTCTTAATACATCTCTAGAGTTCCCTGCATACCAGACTGGCTTGCAATATATTACATACATGATATATCTTTGGGAAACATGAATTTATTTTGCTTGTGTTCTAAGATGACCGCAGACCATGTTGTAGAGTGTGCTTTATATGTTGATATTTGCAGTCTCTTGGCTGGACCTATTTATTAAAACTCAGCACTGTGATATAAGTGACCCAGCATGTGGTTGGCCTTAGATGGTAGCAAAGGCATCTCATATCTTGATTGTAAAATGATATGTAGGTTTGCCCTTTCCTTCCTGGAAAACAAATGTATTCCTTGCTTTGGATAGCTCTGTTGCAAATTACATGGGGAATTGCTAACTGCTCCTTTTTTCTTGGCAGTTTAGGTGACCTTTTGCAGTTTTCAAGAATAAGGTAATTAGATATTTTAAAAACTGAGGTATTGAACCTTACTTAATATTAAAAGGAAAGAATACAGTGAATGGCAGGCAAATTCAAGGTGCTTTTAATAGCAGGATATAATTCCCCAAGGGCTGGTGGTTTTGTACACAGGAAAATTATATTGTATTTGCTCAGGTATGAGAGTGAGTGAAAGAGCAACCTATTTCCGGGGCCAGCCCGATAGATCTACTAGGAAAGCATGTAGTGCTGCAAGGATGCTAATTGGTGGGGTTTGGAGGAGTAAAGATGAACGTGACTCAAATATTTCTCCCTTACAAATTACCTTCACTTTACTAATTGTGGATCCATGTCTCTACTTGAGGGAGAATGTAATGAGTTAACATTAAAGAACAATAAGTAAGGTATTTTAGATGGAAATAGCAGTGGGTAATATAAGCCCTATTAAAAGCATGTTTGTCCTTATGTACCCAGAAGGAAAAAAAAAAGTTAAAAAGCAGAATCTTTGGAAAATAATAAATGAAAAAAAATTACAGGCTATAGATTCTGAAGCATGTACTTCTATTAGTTATAAAGCAGATATTAGTCTCAGAATTATTTCTTAGTGTTCAGTTCTTTTCCCCGGAATATAATGACTACTTTTTGTGAACATAATGGCTTTCTTGTTTTTGCTGTGCTTCACTTATGGCTGAGTATAACTTTCATGGACAAGGGAGTTTGGGAAGAGGGGTAAGAATCTTACTGACACCAGAAAACCGGCTTTCAAATGCTAGCCACATTCAGTTAATAGTGTAATGCTCTTTTCAGTTATAGTTTTCAGTTACAGTTTTCGTACTAATTGTCCATGATAATTCACTTACAAATTTTCAATTTTATATTTAAAAGAATATAAAGATCCTGAAAATTAGAATGTAAACACTCTAAAATATTAGACATAAACTTAATTCTGTTTCCACAAAAGAAGGTAATAAGATGCAATCATTCACATATAGTAACTATGAAGTTTTCATATGTAATGAGAAATTACCATATGTGATAATTAGGGATTCCAAGAATGTTTTAATATTGGTGTCATAAAATTCCCCAAATTTGCCCCTCTTACTAAAGTACTTGAGCAATTTTGCCCTCAGGTATTATAGGTTAAGTTACTTAAAGAGCCAGTGAGGAATTACTGAGAAAGCTGTTGCCAGTTTTCCTGTTTGCACCTCTGTCCATCAGATCCTTGATCCACATTGTTTGAGTTAGCAAATAACTTCAAAGCCCACCGAGTGATTTTAGACATCAAGGAAAGCTTTTTCAAACATAGCTATTAACTACTAATTTTATTATGCAATCAACTAGCTTTCATTAATATCAGGCAATTTGAATTTGTCCATAAACAAGAAATTCCCTTTGCACATCTATTTGTATTGTCCTGGTATCTACCTTTGTTCTGCAGTCAATTAAAGAATATTTTCTCCTCATGTTCTTTGTTGCCATAATTACTTTCACTGTCAACAGCATGATTTAATTCTAATGAGAGCCCATTTGTTCCTTCTTTTTGCCATATCGTCTTGCCTCTGTTTAATGCTTTTCAGTCTGTGCTAGAAAGGTTGATCCCTCCAATTCCTTCAAATGAGGTAGAAGTTATCCAAAATCCCTCATGCCACAGAAAGTGGCCAATATTTCATGAGACCAGGTATCTCTAAGTAATATTTCTTGCCAGGCTGCTGGCTTCTTGCTGCATTCTTCTGCCTTTTGGCTTTCTTCGCTTTAAATACAGAAAGTCACTCCAATGGGGGATCACTTGCATGTGCTTATTCTCCAGTAATCTTCTAAATTCCTTTGCTTAATCTGCAATCTCTGAGGTGTTACAGAGACATTTGATAAATATAGATCCTGACTCTCTAATATGCAAGTTAGTCTAGTTCTAGTCACTTCTGATATCCTCACTTAAAGAAGGTAACACTTTTTATCCGAGTTATCTCTCTGTGTAAGGGTATCCTTTCTGCTCTCAGGATCCACCGTGAGGTTTATTTTTTGTCTTTGGGTGACACAACTGCAGTGGGAACAGAAGTGTTTGTACTGAACCCTGAAGTAAAATGGCAAAATGAACTTTTTATTAGCTTTTAGGACATATTTTTAATGTAGTAGAATAGTTCTGCCATGGTTTATGATGCAATTTGATGGGTGGATAATGATAGAATTTGAAAGAACACAACTCTTACAGGAAAAAAAAACGCAACATGTTGATCAATCAATCATCTCTTTAGTATTCTGTTATCTTTAAACAGTGTTTTTTTAATAGCAACTATGACTTGTGGGGTGTGCCCTCTTAGGTTGTGTGTATGCTGGCGGTTAGATTTGCACCAGTAGCACAGTTCTGCAGCATATTCCCTGTCTCTTCCACTTACTGTGAGTCAGTTCAGTTTGCAGATTGGGTTTCAACTCTGTTCAGTCTGGGCTTCAGAGGAAATTAGTCCAGAAGATCTACCTTAAGCATTCATTAAGCACTTTCTAACCTCTAATAAGGTTATAAGGTCTAAACCACGGATTGGTCCCCTGAACAGCTTCAGACCATGTTAACGTTTGAACACTGAATCAGGGGCCAGACAAGAATGGTGTAGTGTCTGTAGATAAAGAAGCCTCAGCGCAAAGTACTTTGAACTGCCGAGTTGTCGCTTTTGTTCCAAATTGCTTTTTAATGTGGGCTTTACCTGAGAAACAGAAGGTTTTAGTTCCTGTCACCATGTATTCATATTCAGCCATACAGTGTTATTTTAGTTTGACTGCATCATTTATGGAATAATTAAAAATATTGAGAAAATACTTGTGCACGCCTTTGCTCTATTTAAGCAGTTCTGGGCAACACAAAAATAACAGCGATTCAGAATCAGAAATGGTTATATCATGACAAGCTTCTCTGAGCAGAATAAATACATGAGATTTGAAGCAAGAATATTTTCTATGGAGGTCAATTGGATTTAAAACTAATATTGTCTTTTGATTTTATCAGAAAAGTCTTCAGTCAGGGAAAATACATAAGTGGTTTATTTTTTTGTCCAATTAAATGGGCGCAAACATTGTCCTGGTTTTGCCTGTTTTGATCTGCATGATACTAGTTTCCCTATTTTATAGCTTCATGAATACCATGTATGCTACTATTCCTCAGCCTCAAGGACAAACTGAAATGATGTTAAATTATAAAGTATCTGACCTTGGTACATTTTCTATACGTGAACAGAAGAGTTAAGACAGTGATGAAGGGTTTAGAGGAAGAAGAAATCTAATACTTCTCTAACATAACAGAATGGCTGTGCAAGAGGGCTTTTAAGCAATCAAGGCCATGCAAGCTAATTTGAGACTGATAATATAAATTATGTGCAGATTCTTTCAGATTGTTTGAATTAACTCTGGGGATATTTTTAGAGCAACTTTGTTTGGTTTACTGAAAACTATTATTAAATCATTAGTCAATGAAAATAGTTATTTAATTTTGTGTGTATGAAATTATCATATTCATGTATTGCCATTATTATCCTTTAAATAATATGCCTATTCAGGATTATATCTGTTGGTTAAAATGGATGAGTTCGTCTTAGTAACTTCTCTGCTTTGCTTGCAGGTTGTATATAAAAATAATGATGTCAGGTTGGAGTTATCTCGACTTGCCAAGCAAGGAGATCCTAAGATGAAGATTCATGGGGTTGTAGCATTTAAATGTGAGAATGTTGCAACCTTAGATCCAATCACATTTGAAACGCCAGAGTCTTTCATCTCTTTGCCAAAGTGGAATGCCAAGAAAACAGGCTCAATATCATTTGACTTTCGTACAACTGAGCCAAATGGCCTGATTCTTTTCAGTCATGGAAAACCAAGGCACCAAAAAGATGCCAAACACCCCCAGATGGTGAAGGTTGACTTTTTTGCCATTGAGATGCTTGATGGCCACCTCTACCTGCTGCTAGACATGGGATCAGGTACTATAAAAATAAAAGCCTTGCAGAAGAAGGTGAATGATGGTGAATGGTACCATGTGGATTTTCAACGTGATGGACGATCAGGTAAGCTTATTTTTTTTTAACATTCAGTATGGTTTTCCACGTTTTATCCAAAGGAATACTAGCTATATATTATGTTACCACTACTAGGGTTCCGCATCATCTGAAAAATAAGGGAAATATAAGAAGTCATTACTGTCAGGTAGCAGAATACAATGATTTGCACAATAAACTATCTTATGTTAACATTTATTGGGTAATCAGGTACTTAATCTTGCAAGTAAGTGTGCTGTGTACTTCAAAAACAAACAATGATCTCCCCCTGTGCTTCCTTACACCGAAGAGCTGAAGTGGCAAGTTTCAAGAATAAAAACAAAGCAAAAAAGAATTACTGAAAGTAATCTGCAATGTAGGGAATAGCCCACAGAAACAACACAGACCTTCCAATTGTGTCAGCAGATCTCAGCATAATTAAATGATATGCTAATGATGGCTAACAACACATATCAGCAAAAATGGAAATAATTGACTTGCTGTATTCTGTCAGTATGGTTTGTATGATGTAGGAGTTTACTCGACAAGTGATCTCAATGAAAAGGGTAAAAATAAAAAATTCATAAACTCTTCCTAATGCTACTGAAATCCCTTATCACATAAAATGTATTTAACGAGTGAAAGTGTCCTTGTGTTTCAGCTGCATCTGATCTTGTCTATATATATTGACTTCAGCAAATAATCGATGTCTGTAATAGAATGGATTTGTTCTTCAATGATATCTTTACTATAGTTCATGCCGGGATTTGAGGTAGGGTGGGGAAAAAGGTACTGAGTTTTCAATTCTGTCCATCAAAGAATTTTCCAGTTAATATCACTATGCATTCTGAAGTTTATGTACTGAAATTGAATGTTGAAAAATGTAAAATCCTCCTCTTTTGGATTTTGTAGCGTATCCCCCCCCCCTTTTTTTTCCATCTGGTGACTCCTTTTTTATGACTTGCAATTATAGTTTATTTCTGAAACTTCACCTCCAAAACCTACAGTCACTAAGTTATTGTTTTATGTCTTAAATCAGATTTCTGATCAAGAGAATCTTAGGTGTAGATTTAAATTGAAGATTTCAGTCTAGTCCATGCTGAAAGTCAGTCCAAATTCAGTTGATCAGTCACAATGAAAAATACTTATCCAGCCTGCACAGAGCTTATGTATATCTTTATGTTTTATGCTGCAATCACTTCAAGAAATTTTACATGTGTAGCTGAAGCTAAACATTTGCCTAAATGGCCTGCTTGGTGGTGATGAAACACAGAATCAGGGCTTAAAGTTGCATGGTCCTAGGATTATGAAAAATAATTACTTGATTCTGGGGCTGTGCAGCTTCAAATTCAGATAGTAGAGAGTTTGATTTTCTGATTATGTCAGTTGCTTATTTACATTTCTTGAGGCTAAAAATCAAACAAAACCCAAAAAACCCAAACAACAAAACACACACCTTCTCAATTATGATTGAATGTCCAGGGTTTATATTAATTTATACTGCAATCTTCATTTCAGACTTCCTTCTTAAGTACTGTTTCAGTGATTCATATGAAGCAATAAATCCTGTAATAACCATGCCTGTGGGACTCTGTTGAAAGCAAAGTTTATTCTTACATCCAAAGTCAATGCAACTATAAAGAAAATAAATAAATGCACAGGACTTGTTTACATTTAAAGAAATGTTCTTCACTTTCATTGCTTCATGAAAGCTGTAGCTCAAGTGGACCATTAAAAGAGTTTGAGGCATACTTCATTTAATTCTTTAAAACTGTTGATGGACATCAGCAAGAATATAGACTAATTTTAGGAAGCAATGCACACATAGCAATCAGGACTGCATGCTATTTTTAAGTGTAATTATTATAGTATTAGTGGCCAGTCCAGTCCAAACCATGACAGTTATAAATAATCAAATATATATGTAAAAAAAAAAATTAAACCAGCTGATGAATTGCCTATGATCAAGCTGGGTGAATTTTATTTGTCCTGTGACTCCTGAAAACTGACTGTAGTACATCCCTAAAACATTGCACTGTTACCAAAAATAGTTAATAAATATGTAGGCATGTGGATTGGTAAACTGAATTTTTGTCTGAAATCTGAATTTTTTTCTGTGCTTTTAATACATACAGTAATATTTTATAGTAGAAGTGCCAATAACAAAGGCAATGCTGTTATTTTTCTTAATGAGCATATTGGCTGAGTAGTATCTTAGACGGTCAGATTTACCTAAGTAAAAATGACTGCCTGATAATTAAAATTAACAATTAAAATAAAAAGTATCCTGTAAGTTCCTATTTTCTTCTGATTGGAACAGGAAGTACTGGTGTGCTGTGTTTAGATTATTTCCTCATGATTTATGCATGTTGATCTATTATGCATTTTTCCATGAATAATAAAATCCATTTTACTATTCTAGGAAGCTTTTTCCTTTATTTTCTCTAGCCAAAACCAAACATACTGGCAATCATATGAATATGATCATTTTTCACTTGCTTACCTTCAGAATTTTTGTATAAGTCAGTGCATACATCTTCTATAAAAAATAAATAAATAAAAAAATAAATAAAGGCTTTTCTGAGATTGTCTTGTTGCTGGTGACAATATCGTCCCCACCCTATCAAGTACAAGGAAGAGATTCTCCTGTTAATGAATAAGTAGCTCAAATAACCCATGTTTTGGGTTTGTTTTTTTAAGTGATGTTTTGTATCTTGCAATCTTTTATTACAAGCCTTGAAATCTAATGCAGAGTGGCTCCCTCAGATAATAGAAAGCTGTGACATTTCTCAAGGAGCTTTGCTAATTCCCTTGACTTTCGTATTAGCTGGATCAGCAAGTACTCGATTTATTTTTAATTTTTTGCTCTCTTCCATACTCTCAGTCCCAGGGAGTATTCTTTCTAAACTACTGAGTGTGCAATTGTCCATCTGGGACTGCAGTGGGGGAGATTTAAGGAATGAGAGCACATTTTTAAACTTTACTTATCCAGGCCCCATTCACTAGTAATTCTGCTCATCCCCTCAGATTCTGGGAAATACAAGGGAGGAGGAACAGATCATGCCCTTTAATTTCCTTTTGCTGAAGAAACTTTTGACCTACTATTCTTATTGAAGATTTTTATCCTAGAATCCCATCTTGCTGCCTGAAAAACCTTCTCTGAGTTCCTCCTTACCTAAAAAGCAGATCTTCAGTGAAAAGAAACTCCTAAGACCCTATTTCCCAGTGTTAAGTAGAGAAAGATTTCATACCTTCTCCATTGGGCCATGTTTCTTGCTAGATACGCAATGGGGAAAGGGAACACACGTTCTCTAGCAGTCTTGTCTTTTTGGCTAAGTGTAAAGAAAAGGACATCAATCTGGTGCCGATTGCTCTGTCCTATCGTGTGAGCTGAGTTCCCTTTCAGTACTCATGGTTATTCTGAATTCCTGTGAAGCACAGTAGCTTCATCGCTGCTTCCGATGTGTCTTTGGGCTTGGTACACTGTGATCACAGTTCTCCCCTCAGACACTATATTACACTTCAGCACTTGAGATGTAAGGTGTATTTAGAACACCTTACTCTGATTTTTCAATGTTTCTTAATAAGCAAATTGTGTTTCACATGCACAGAAAGAAATTAAATGGGCCACGTAAGGTGAGCACGGAGATGAGAACAGTTGTAGCAGCTGTAGTTCCAGTCTCTGTATTTAATTGATGAGAATTGAGACAAGGTTTAGAAATAGGTCTCAGTTTCTTATACATGGACTTAAGAAAAAGTAGCTTGCTGAGATAATGAATATGATTGGAGAGGCTCATTAACTCATACCTAAGGGAAATGTTTGTCTGTTCTACTCTTAACAGTACTGGCAACTCTGCAGTAAAAGAACTGGGGAAACCCAAACTAAAAGAAAACAAATATCATGAAGCAGCTGCAAAGGTCTTTGCTCACAGCTTTTCTTGTATCACAGTAGGATTGATTTAATAACTGTTTTCTGATACTTGAGTATTGTTTGAAGTTTTGTTAATCTGTTTATCATATTCAGGCATAACCTTGCAAGTGTTTTTTGGCTAAACCCTTATTCAACCTTTGGAAATCATCATTAAACAGCAAAATCAGAGAAGAAGCATACTCTTCTAGTCAACTTCCAGTTGCATATGACAGTGTAAAACAGAATGTACCAGAATGTATTCATAAGTAGGTAGCATTTAAGGGCTAAGAAGTCACTGAAATTTTGAACTAAAGTTAGCATTTCAGCTTAAATTCCAGAAATTATCTCTTAGAGTATGTAATTAGAGCTTAATTATAATCAGTATCTCACTGTAAGTAGTGCTTTGTCAATATCCATTACTTGCATTGTTGTTGCAAGTTTTTATCACCTGTCCATGTCTATATTGTCCTTCCCCCATCTTTTCAACTTTTTAGTAACTGCCAGATTTGCATGTTCCTATTTTACCAAATGTTAATAGTTCACATATTTGAGGTAATGGGTTTCTCTTGCATTTTAAAGAAAATTCTTCCAATGATCTTGTTAGTATTTTTCATTCATTCATAAGCTCATAGAAAAACTGATATGGGATTATCTTGAGAGTTCCTCTATTTTATTCCTCCAATGAAAGTATGATATAATGCACTTGCATTAGTCTTGACAGGTGTGAGTTGAGTTACCCCAGCAGTGGACACTGTACACTCTCCCTATGTAAGCATTCAGAAACTGAATATTTTCTGTATGTGAAACAAGCCAGTTTGTCCATCATTTTCCTTTTTCACAAACATAAAATACACCACACTTTTTTCCCCTGAGGCATAGCTCCATACTTTTTATGATTTCAATGCTCTTATGTTAGTCTCCAGTTTCCTTCATAGACTAAGAAACTCCAGCTGCTTCCTATCCTTATAAGTCATGTTCTGTAGCTATTGATCATTTTATTCTTCTGCAGTCTCCTCAGCTGATCCGCACCTTTCTCAGGGTTCAAGGTAAACCTTAACAATGCTTACTAAAGTGCTACTACAATCTTCTCTGTACCTCTCAACATATTGCCCATTTTGCTCATATGTATGTTATTATTGACTTACATTCTTGACTCTTCATTTTGAAGAACTGCCCACTTATCAGTTATCATTTAAGTCACTAATTCTTGCCAAAAAAATCAAAATTTCATTATTGCATTTTGCTCTCTGGTGAAATTATGTAGAATCACAACACCTATAGGACATTATAGGACTCTTAAATTTACATCCAGTTTCTGGAGATGAGAAAAGCTACCTGGTTTTAGAGTGTGAAGAAGTGAAGTGTCCCCTTCTTTCAGGCTGGACAAACCAGATGCTGTCAGCTTTTCCCCATTCCTTTCTTTTCCTGATAAAATGCGAGCAATATTTCCTACTTTTAGTATTAAAAAACTTTGCAAGGAAGGTACTTGTTTCCTGCTAGTTGTTACTGCCTCAGTGTTGCTCTTTTCAAAGAAATAGTTCAACTACTGATTGGTTGTGGGTGGTGCTATGCTAGCTATTTTGCAAAGATATAACTGAAAGGATGTTGTTATTACAGAGACATTACAATTAAGGTTATAGTTTTCTTTTTCCATTGAGATGCCAATGCTCCTCTGAATTTGCTGCTTCCTCATCATATTCTGTTGTCTTTAAGTTATTTTGTAAAATGAAATGTGTCCAATTCTTTTCCCTCTTATCCAACTTGGACATTCTGGTATGAGAGGGGTTGATATTATATTATCTTTACTAACATTTTCCTGTGCTGATCATGTATGACATTTGTATGCTCCATTAGCTTCCCTGCTGCCTGATGCTTTGGAAAGTGATGTCTCTTCACAGTCAAAAGTAGAAATGTCCAAACGGATTGGAACACACTGGTGATTTGACAGAAAAATTCCTCCTTCCGCCTGTAATTCCCAGATAAAGTAGGATTGAAATCCAGTAAAGGGGGTGTGCATTACTGTCCCTGGATTCTGTCTGACATTGGTGTGAAGTCCAACCTGAGGTGGTTTCAATAGAACTTGAAAAATTTCCATCAAGAAAGATGACAGGCTTAAAAAAACCCAACCAAACAAAAAAAATCAACACACTGACTCCCTGCTACCACAAAATAAAAATAATCCCAGCTAAATGAAACAGCACACTTTGCCTCAGTGTCACAGCCCTGGATGCACTGTGAACCCAAAGGTGTTTATAGACCCATTATTTATTTTCTGTAGGCCCAGTTCTGTATGAACTTGAGTTTTGCAATTTTTTTTTAGGATTTTTTTTTAAAAAACAACAAAATTTTTGATGTATTTTATAAGTCATCTTTCATTCCCCCTTATTTTTCTTGGATTTTTTTCACCTGCCTTTACAAAGCAATTGGTGAGTGAAGTTGGCATTACTTGTCAGCGATACATAAAAGGTGGTTTGGATACCAACAGTGGTAACAGTTGTATGGCTGCTGGGATGTGCTGTTAGAAGTTCAGCCAGAAACTATGACCAATTGGTAACTCTTAGCATGAAACTCTTGGTGCCCAGGCATGGGGTTTTTGCTATTAGTTAGGCTAAAGCCTTATTGTATTATAGCCATAGTTTTTGTTGTAGACATTATGCTGTATGATATTTTGGTCAAGCTCCTACGTAACAGCTGAGCCAGAGTGAGTTAGTAAAGCTCTGAGTCTTCTGCAGATGCTATTTGACTTGGTATAGTTCTCAACAAAAAGGATTAAATAAAGGTCACTTACAGTTGTTTGATTAAGGTTAATACATACAATACGTAGGTCAGTTGAAGTGTCATGGATATGTCCAACAGTAGATTGGAGAGAATCCAGCTGGGTAAAGGGGTTCCATGGCTTTCTAAAGCATGAAAAAAATGCACAGAAGAGGTGTTGCCTGTTATGTTTTTCTGCCCATGATCATTAGATGTTATGATTACACTAAGATTTCAGAGGGAGTGTTTTATGGGGTGCTATTTCTTGGGGAGGGAAAGGGTTCATTTCTTTAAGAAACTGTTGGTATTTTGTCAAAATAATACTTAAGCTCTCTCCAGGATAATCCTTTATGACATATAAAAGAAAATTTTCCTGCTTCAATGTATCACTTAACTATGATTCACAGTTGCCAGAGTGTAGAGGTGATCTGCAGTTCCCTTTATCGATCACCTTTTTCACCGTTCTGTGTTGCAAAACTTAATTTTGAACCACCATGTTAATGTCACAGCTATGCTGATTGAGTTTTACCTGTCTTTCCCTGTGCATTGAAAGCTACCAAGGCTTAGTTAGTTTATTTTTTTAATGGAAATGGAGCTCTAGATGCCTTTGAACATCATGTTTCTTTGTCCAGCAGAAATATATATAATAAACTTATTAATTTTAAGAAGATAGAGGTTTGGAAGAAGAAGGGCCTCGGTTCAACATGCTTATTTCTTACAGTAAAGACTGGAAATTCACATCTGTGTGATTATTCAACTGGCACAGAAAACAGTTCTGATAAAACATAAAAGGGAAAACTAACTACATCCTCAAACATTCTTTAAATATGCTCATAAAGATGCACAAACACTATGCAAACCTTTATCTTTTTATGTATCTTTTGACAGTAGGGAAACTGTAGTAGTAGTACTTTCCAAACCTTCTAAAATCCATATGTCTCAAGTCTCATGTGTGAGTTGGATCTCTTGAGACCTCTACCCCAAAGAACCTTTACTGAAGGTCCAAACTGTTCCGCTTTTCATTCTGTCCATGTTCTTGGTTAACCTGCCAAACCAAAAAATGAACAGACAAAGTATGTAGCCCCCACAGGACTCCTCTTCATTGCTAAAAGAGAAGACTAATTTTTTGGATATATCAAAGAAAAAGAGTTATCTTTTTATGACCTGCCTCTGTTTAAAACTCACATTTCAGTATTTATGCTATAAAACTTCTGAATTTTGTATTCTCATGCACCACTTCCACCAGAGTAGAAGTATTTTTGATAATCAGTGTTATCATCTGGAATCTGTATCATGCTGACAGTGGAAATAGCTAATCATTTCACTTTTCTGTATATGTAAATGTGATTCTTCAGTGTCTTTTGACCATCAATCCACTTTTAATAGTGTGTCCAACAGATGTGGCTGGTACATTATAATAACCAGGTGACCTATATAATATTTTGATTTATATTTTGCTTGATTTTGTACCATTATAGGGTACATATGATTAGGAGTCGCTTCATGAAGATCTAAATGAGGATTCTTTTTTCTTAGTAAATAAAATTAAATTTCTTTAACATAAGTATGTTCTGTGACTCCATGTACTAAATTTAGTTATCTGCTTATTCAGATTGTAAAAATTGGATACCTCATTACTTTTTAAAAGTAAAGCAATGAGGATCTTTACAGTCAATTACAGTTTCTTTGTTCAGCCACTTTGCAGAAACAGAACATTATTTTAGGCTTAATTTTGTTTGTTTACTTTTTAAACTTAAATGGGAAA
This sequence comes from Nycticryphes semicollaris, assembly GCA_013400055.1. Classification (NCBI taxonomy): domain Eukaryota; kingdom Metazoa; phylum Chordata; class Aves; order Charadriiformes; family Rostratulidae; genus Nycticryphes; species Nycticryphes semicollaris. The sequence goes on along the minus strand of VXBJ01003369.1, from coordinate 443,776 downwards.
GATAATTCTGATTTTCTGAGGTTCTATATACATCCTTTCTCCCTCTCTTTGTAACATGCACACATTTTCAGGTAAGCGTCACAAGTATTGATTTTCCCTCTAGGAGCACATCACTTAATGATTGCCTGTCTGGCAGCTGATGAGAGTATTTTCCTTCTGCACTTAAAGGAAAAAAAGTCTTCTCCAAAGCCCACTGAAAGTGGGTGAGAGTCTTTTAAAATACTTTGTCTTTGGATCCAAACCAAAGGCACAGATTTGCCTCCCAGATTACACCACCTCAACACAACCTCAGCCTTAATATTGGGAAGCACATACCAGGTAGTGAAGAGATTTTTGTTGTTGCTGTTGCATAAACAGGATATTTCTGAAAAGAAGTCTGAAAAGCATTCCCCCTACCCCTACAAGATTGGTAAAGTGATTTTGATTATTATTTTTTTTTGTTTTCATATTGCTACCATGCAGTATTGGGCATAAATGCTTTCGCATTGTTCACTTCCTGACAGTATTTTTACTGCATTATAATTAAAATAAAGAAATGTATCTATTATTGTATAGCTGTACAAATGGAATACCTATATTTCATTTCTAGATATTTGCCAGGACATAATGGGTCATGTAGATTAATGACTAAACCAGAAGTTCCAAAATCTTTTAATTCCTTGAAAATCATGCATTTTTTTGTCTTTTTGTCATTTCTTCTCAGGGACCATATCTGTGAACACATTACGTACACCATATACTGCACCAGGGGAAAGTGAAATCCTTGACTTGGATGATGACTTGTATCTTGGAGGTTTACCAGAAAACAAAGCAGGCCTCGTCTTCCCAACAGAGGTGTGGACAGCACTTCTCAATTATGGATACGTCGGCTGCATTAGAGATTTATTTATTGATGGTCAAAGCAAAGATATTCGACAGATGGCTGAAATTCAAAGTACAGCTGGAGTAAAACCCTCATGCTCAAGAGAAACGGCAAAACCTTGCCTTAGCAACCCCTGTAAAAACAATGGTGTATGCAGGGATGGGTGGAACAGATATGTTTGTGATTGCTCTGGTACAGGGTACCTTGGCAAATCGTGCGAAAGAGGTAAGTTCCATCAGATGGCTGCATTTCTACCTTATAGTATCCTGCACAATGACAAAAAATGATAAAATTGTTATTAACTCTTCTGAGGCGGAAACAGTGTCTTTGATTGCTCTTGATGTGAGATGGAGCCCTGCTCTAGTCTGAAAGAAGTAAGTGTAGAGGAAAGATCTTAGGGGAGTTTCTGTGATGCACAAATAATTATTGGTTGACTATGCCAGAGAGACAGTACTGCTAACCGTCTCTCAGTAAATGTTCCTTTTCTGTCTCATCATACATTGTGGAGTTCTTAAAAGCTTAGTGAAAGTAATTTATTATTATTATTGCATCACTAAACAATCACATTCTAATTCCAAACTGAGGTCTTGTTCTCTGCCTAGTGATGTCAATACAACTGTGTTATTAAATTAAATTTACTTTTGAATTTCACAGTGTCACTTAAATGCGTGGCCAGAACCTAAGCCATGAGTCAAAGCAAAAGAATCAGTGTAGGAACCTCTATTTCTTACTTAACATTTATTTAAAGATCCTAGTACCCAAGGAAACTATTTCTACTTATTCACTGAGTGTCCCTCTTGCCTAGAAGAGGTAAGTGTAAAGTTGACAAACCCCATTTGTTTAACTGAAAATGTAGATAGTGGCAAGGACAATAGAAGTTGATAGTTTTATTCATTTTTCTAGTTAGTAAGATGAAACAAAAATGTCTTTTCTAAAAATAAAAACCCGATGAATGTTTAAGTTGTATGTAAATAAACATACATTTATATAGAATTAATATAATCATATTATTAGCATTTGCAAGTAGATTCTCAGTTACTTCTGATTTTTCTATATTATTTTTTTACTACCTATGCTTTTGGCTCATGGCCAGTTATTCTGAGATCTCCAGATTGTTCTGTTACTGGTGGAGTGAAGCTGGCAGAGGGCATAACCGAGCTGTCTGGTGCATTACAAAAGCCTTCAGTTAAACATGTCTGGTGTACCACCCTGTGGCAAAATTCTGCTATTGCATATGGCACAGTAAAAATAGGATTTGCATTTTTTCAATTTGAGAGGTAGGAAACGTGTGTTAGAGACAAAAACACATGCAAATATGGAATGAACTTCAAAGCAGTCTTCATCATAGCAATTTCTTATAAATATATTTCACAGGTGGTAATATTCTGTATAGAAACCTTTGTCTTTTTTATTTCCCATACTTTATGTGTGATCATCTTCCAATACAGAGCCTGATTTTGTCCTATGCATTCCCCCAGTGGGAATGGTGGTGCTATGGTGTGTCTACGATGGCATTTGGTTCTTGTCCAAAAGAAATGTGCGTGGCAGCTCAGACATTGTGGGATCATTTCCTACTCTTGGGTTTCCCTCTCCAGAGGAAACTACATGGAAAGAAGATCTCCTTCCAGTAATATTCATATCACATATGGCCACCCATTAATAAGATTATAGCTTTTGGGATTCTGAAAGCCATGTGTTGGCATCCTACCACACAAAGTTATTATAACTACTACCCGTGTGCAGTAACTGATAAACTTCTGCATTTGGTGATACAAGCAACACAATTATAAGTGTTCAAACTAATTTAAGTAACACAGGAGCATGTTCATTTCAGCAAACAATACAGTTTTGCAAAGTGAAGAAAGAATTATAATAAAGTGTTGGTGATTAAACAACTGGAATGTTTAACTACATGTTAGGTGATTAAGGTATCTTCAGTAAACAAAAGCGTGTAGCTAATTTTGGTCCTGTCATTTATTTTTCATGTTATTTCCCCTAAAACAGGAGTGCTAACATCCATATTGTACATCTACTGTGTACAATACATTATCTGTAGTAATTTTGGTTAGTTATTAGTGCACAAAAAAAATTGAGCACAACTCAGTTCTCTTAACTTCAGTATACTTCAGTATACTTAATATTTTTGTATATCCATGTGCTTTTTAGCCTGTTGCAAGTTATTCTTGATTTTATTCTCGATTTGAAGTAAGGTTAAACATCAGTATAATCTGTAGATTATGGGAACTACAGCAGATGGATGGACAGATGTCACAGCAATATAATTTGGCTTTCTATCTTACTTTGATTGTGATTCACGATACGTGACATGACTGCCTCTTGACAAAGACTTTTGCCGGTGTATACTTTTGCCTGGATGGCACCTTTATAGTGTGAATTATTCCTGAAAGAATACCAGTGTAGAAACAGTGAGGAATCATTTCACCTTCTATGCATGTATTATCTAGTAAGTAACTGAACTAAGATGAATTGTTTCCTTCAGAGTGACGGAAAGGTTCCTTGTGATTTACCAAGCGTGTAGCTTTAGACCCGGATGGACTGAAGTAGCTGCCATAGCAAACACAGAGACAACGCTTTGCTGAGCGTATGCCTGTGAATAGAACAGGAACGAAAGGTTTGAATTTGACTCAGTAGCCATCAACACACAAAATTAATTGCTCACAAAATTTATAGCCATAAATTCATATATATCGGTGAATGTTTTCTGGGCAGGATATTGTTGCTGTAAATAAAATAGGGTGAGAGCGCAAATCCGAATACTTGGTTACAGATAATTCTGATTGTTCACACACTTCCTGGATTGTATCATCTGGCACCTTCTGAGGCAAAGTTTGTGTGTGATTTGGAAGACAGCAGACACAGGGGGTGATTTTGTGTTTTGAAAATGGCTATGTAGACTGCAGCACAGTCTTGGTATTATCACAGACACTTTGAAACTGAAAAAGCAGGAAAAAAATAGTAATTCCAACTTTAGAGGCACCACAAGGGGTCCAGAGTAAACTATTTTATTTATTAAAATGCATGCAGTAAGCATGCATGATTAACAAGCACTGTGTTGTTAAAAACAACACAAACATGACTGCAAAAGCTTCTGAAGAAAACCACTGAAATTCAAATGCCTAATCCAGACTTCTTTCACTGTGATTTAAATAAGCTGTGATTTGAAGAAGAGCATCTATTTG
>VXBJ01003369.1:410668-439447 GCA_013400055.1 Nycticryphes semicollaris | reverse complement strand
TTTCATGTGGTTGGACTCGATGATCTCAAAGGTCCCTTCCAACCACTAAGATTCTGTGATTCTGTGATCTATTTGGAAAATTCCTTTTCTCCCCATAAATATCTTGCTGAGCATTTTTGAGGGTAGAAACAGGTGGGGGGACATTTCCTGAAGAGCAAGTGCCTCAGTCTCTGCAGCAACTCAGTGAAATTAATGTCCTGAATCTCCTCTCATATCGATGCTAGGTTTGTGCATCCTTGTGATAGGCACAGAACTGATTGAGGTAGTACATATGTATATAGGAAGGAAAATTTATCCAGTTGTGGGTATTCTAATCAGAAACAAGTTGAAAGTAAAAATGGAGAGGGGAAACTGAGCCCCTTTACTGTGTTTTTGGTTTGTTTGGGTGTTTTGATTGGTTGATTTTTTTAGTACAGAAGAAGGCATTTTAATGGTCACATTGATAAAAATATTGAAGAAAAAATGTGTAAAATAATTTTAATCAATATCTGAATTATATCTTACTGTTTATTTCTTGTTAATTACTCTACTGCATGCACTTATTTGCTGCTACAAAAAAAAAAAATCAGTAGTGTTTTAGAATGTTTTCTGCTATTTTTCTTTTCAGTGCTACACTTCCAACACTGAAGTGGTAGTAAAATTATTATTCCCTGCCGTGGAGACTCTGATACTTTTAATGAATTGCACATTCTGAGCAAAACTTATGGTCTATGAGTATTTAAATAATAATTAGAGGAAGCTGAACAAGAGAGAAAAGACATTCTGCCAACACTTACGTAAGACCAGTTAGCAGTGTACATCTCAAAGAAAGATGAGATACATATCCCTTTGGAATTAGTCAGTCCAAAGAGAAAAAAAAAAAAAAGTTAGGGGCACAAATTAATGCATAATTTTAGTCAAAATGTTCCTTTGAGGTTTGCATAACTGGTATAACCCGCAGTGCCTTTCCTCTTTCACCATCTTACTGATCAGGCCTTGCAAATTTGCAATCCATTCTGGACAACTGAAGTCAAAATAAACCAAGGCCTCTTTATTTCATCTTGAAAACTCTTTCTTTCTTACTGCTGGAAAAAACAGAGTTTTCTTACAATGTACACCACCAAAGTGTAATGGTAGGGTAATAAGGCATTGCCATGAACAGTTACAAGGGGAGAAAGAACTCCTTGTTCTATCAAAGGTCTCGTACATGCACTGCTAGATGCCTCCTCTCTAGCCATAACCAACAGAACATGGAAATGTGCACAGCTTAGAACAACGCTGAGTCGAGTGGAAGAGCAAAAGCCAGTTTACTGTCCTTAGAGAGGAAAACAATATTCACAAAATATCATTCAAACATCTTAATGGAGCAATCATTTAATAATGGTTTAATAACAAAAGGTTTTCCTAACAACACTCGCACCAGCAGACTCATTTCAAGTGAGTAAACTGAACACAGGTTTGGGATTTTCTATTTTAGGAATATATAGTGTCTCTAATCTTCCATTGCATGGGGTGTTTTCCTGCGATACCTTTGTATTTAGAACGCCTGTGACTAGGAGCTCCCCATACTGAAAGGACCTAGTTGACATGAGAAGGTTTTCCTCATTGCCACAGAGCTTTTAAGTCATTTGCTCTTCTGTTGAGTCTCCTTTGTCTGTTCAGAACATCTGTTTCAAAAATAACTGGCACAGTATGGTTTAGGAGGATTGAGTATCTAATCACATGAAGTCTGTTCACCATGGTGTTAAATACTCACAGGTCATCACTGATTAAATTAAGACAGTTCCTTTTCACCAATTTCTGTAATTTTCTAAAAGACTGAGTCATTATCAGAAAGACAGCAAACAGCACCAGTGTTGATTCTGACTATTCTCTTTTATATTAATTATTATAAGATAATTTATTAGCAACAGACCTCTACTGTTGTTGGACACTGTTCATCCTATACTATCTGATTTTTCTCACTTTATAAAAACCCTGAATAGCATTAAGGTATCTTTTTTAAAAGACAACATAAAACATCCCTTTTGTTTTCTCTTACAGTAACATGTAACAAACTTCTATGCTGGACTTGTTTAATTACATAAATTGTGTTTACCTTGAGAAAGATTTGGGGAGCTTTTCATGAACAGACTAGACAGCTATATTTAGGAATGAACTGTAAGCCCCTGCACCATCTTCCCCCATCCCTCAAAAAAGGATGAAAAAGAAACAAATAAACAAAAGCCCCAATCCCCCAAAAACCCATCAAACCAAACCCAATCAATGAAAAAACAGCAATCATCTCCCATCTCCACATAATTTCTTTAACTTGAAATCTCTTACCAGGCTGGCAAGAGTTAAGTATTCAATCTCCTTCACAGAAAAAATGTAAGTTCAAAATACGCAGAAAACATTATTACCTGCGTGGTTAGAAATCATCAGTGTAAATGTATTCTTTTAATCTATTACATCTAATGACTTTCACACCACTATTAGTAATCTCTTTTTTTCCAACATCAAACTTCAAGTTTTCCTCAAGTTTGTACTGGGGAAATAAACACCCTATCTATCATTTTTGCCTCCAACGTGCTCACAGAATTATGGTAGAACGTTTTGTCCCTCCATGGGCTGTGTAGGCTGAAGGTCTTGAAGATCTTATCTGTCTTTAACATGATACACAATATGCAACGGAGTATGCATGATACATAATGGAAACAGTTTTGACAAAATGTCATGAGTATTGATGTTTAAAAAAAAATCTTACACTGTTATAGTTATGATTAAACATAATATCAGTAGTGTCAGTCCTTGAAAATATTATTGTATGTGGGACCTTTGCTTGGACATAAGTGTCTCCATTAAACTACAGCAAATTGAAGCTTCCCCTAAGCGTTCTCTGCTGTCTTCTCTTTCTCCTCATAGGTCATTTGGCCTGTTATTGGGCAAGTTACAAATATTTTTTTCAGTGAGCTCAGATGGCCTCAGGATTATGTCTTTTCCCAGAAATATTCTGTAGCATCCTGTTTAGACCTCATCATCTAACACTTCAGTAATTCCAAAGGGTGTGTTTTGAGTGGATTAAAAATGAAGGAGATATGGAAGAAGTTAGAAGGTCTCTAGTGAATTAGTGGTAGGTAAACAGTCAGATCTGCATTAAACAGGGCACATTCAGATAGTATGTATTGTGTAGTGTTTTTAGTTATGTCGTATGGTTAGTTTTGTCTGTTACTACAAACCTTACTGAAATTCCTGGTGGTGTACCCACTTGCTATTGGCTTGGAGTAAAAGGGGTTGCTCATTCACTGCTTCTTCCACCATGATGTGCCACTGTCCATAGGCCTAAGAGTCATGTCCAAAGACTGCGGTGGTTTAACCAGCCACAATCCTGATCATCCCACAAAAAAGACTTCCTAATACATTTCAGAAACAAATATATCCTTGACTTCCTAGGAACTGCTGAGCCTCCCAATGAGCAGAAATGCAGTCTTTCTGTTACCTTTCCTGTTACCAGCCTGGAGGCCGGGAAAAGAAGACTCATGGCTTGTTGCTCTGGGGTCTAACAGACTGACCATTCTGTGCCAGAGCTGCTCACTGGGAGGGTTTCCTGTAATGTCTGAAAGTAACAGTTATTAGCTTGTCTCAGGGGTTTTAAGATCTTGCCCTCAATATGCCAAGTCCAGTCTCAATCCTCTTGTTGAGGCTGTCACAATGTTTGTATGAGTGATTTTGATTCTATTGTACCACGGTCATTGCGATCATGAAGCAATCTGTGCTCCACCCAAACCATGATGGAGATACTCATTTCAGGTGACTTTTTACTGATCTGATGATAACTGTAACTGTGGTAGTAGATGAATAATCCTAGAATAATTATCTAGGTGGATGATAGTCAGATGTGACCTTTTAATAGGTTGTAAGGTTTACCTAATAGCTTTTAACTGTCTTTGACCTATTTTGAGTAGCACAGGCCTAGTCTTGCAAGCATTTCTTCATGTGTGATCTCACCCATCTGCTTGAAGGTGCATACGTGAATGGTTGCTTTATTAAAAGAGCAATTTAATTTCTTTTTTTAAAAGCACCAAAATTTGGTGCTTAAAAAAATCCAGACAAACAAAATGAAAAAACCACAACCAACCCAACATTGCCTATGTTTCACAGTAATAATTGTGATATCTAATTCTGTGTCACACTGAGTGTATATCCATTTATCTTCTCCTCTTTGAGCAATTTCAGTAAATGCAGCATAATTCTTTAATAACTCACTTTCTCCTTTATGTTTTCAGAGGCAACAATTTTAAGCTATGATGGAAGTATGTTTATGAAAATACAACTCCCAGTTGTGATGCATACAGAGGCCGAAGATGTTTCTTTGCGGTTCAGGTCTCAGCGAGCTTATGGCATTTTAATGGCAACTACTTCTAGGGAATCTGCAGATACCCTTCGGTTAGAGTTGGATGCAGGACGAGTTAAACTAACGGTCAACCTAGGTAACAAATTAATATTTTCTTTGCATTTTTGTTTTTGCTTGCAAACATTTATGAAACAGCCTGTTTTAACATTAAAAGTAAACTGAAATGATAAACACATGTCAATGCAACATTTGTGTATGTACATATACACACAAATACATGTCCATTATTGTATTTTATTTTGTTTTCTTTTGCATTTTTGTATTCTTTATATAGTCGTAACATAATCCATCACAATATTTTTGTACTATTGCGTATTCTAAAAAGAGAAGACCACTTCATCAGTGGTATTTTGGGGCTAAGCTATTAGTATTCATTGTGGAAGATTGGTCTCCCTCCACAACTTCTTCACAGTAGCAATTCCACAATTGAATTGTGCAAGAAAAATCATGTATGCAGGTCAGTTCAGTTTTACCTCCACCAATTAATGTGCAACACATAAATGTGTCGAAGAATTTCTTATTTTAATAATGTAAATGTTGCAATTAAATATTCCCACTGATGGATTACTTGGTCTCCTTTTTTTAGATGTCAAATCTGTAGTAAATCCATCTCCTCTTTTTTAAACAATTCTGTAGTGGTATTTCAGTAGTATCGAACGATAACACAACCCTTCAATGCCCAAAGACTGCGGCCCTCAGCAAACAGCCATGTGAACACAGGTGGCACAAGCCCTTTTACAGAAAAAAAAAAAATTAAACAAATAAATTGGTTTCCTGGTTTGAAATACGATGGACAAAATGTTAGGTCATGTATTTCTCTAGGTTAAAAAAAAAAAAAGTAAATCAATGAAAACACTTCTGCTATGCTTATGAATAAATCCAAGTCAGGGCCTGAAAGAGAACAGAAGTACACTCAGGAAAATGCGTGTTCATTGCAGTGATTCCCAATCAGCGGAATGCTATTTTTTAAGGTAATTAAGTACTTCTTTGTTTTAATCGCACCTAAAATGATTTCCAGAAAGCATGGGGAGGAAGGAGGAAGAAAACAATCACCTAACCCTCTACTTTGTAAGTGTCACTCACTAAAACGCTGTCCGAGTGTTTAGAGTTCGGAAAGGAGGAAGAGAAGTGAAGGTTTTCTCTGTCTACTCTCCTCTTGCAGTGTGTCCACTCTAGCATGGAGACGGGGCTGCTGTGGCCAGCCCTGGTGCTGAGCGGGGCCTGGAGCCCCCACCTCACCCCACCGCTTTCTGTAAAAGGGGATGTGCTGATGCTGCTGGTCCTTGGCTGTTTGCAACCACTTTTCTGATGCGGTTGACGACACATGACAAACTCAGCTATATGGAAACAAAATCTAGGTTTGATGGTATATATGATCCTCAAAGGTATAAAATAGGAGTAACTGTACACACCATGTAGCGTAGTGTAGATTTTTTGGGTTTGTTTTCTTTTTTTTTTTTTTTACAGTTATAAATGCAGATAGCCCAGAGGATCCTGTTACAGACCAGATCCATTCTGTTTTTATACGAAACACTACCCTCTGTTAGTTTTCACCTACTTCTGTAACTCAAGAAAGTAAATAAAACCATGCCCACTTCCTTCTTCTAACTTCCCTCTTTTTTTTTTTTTTTTATGTCAGGCAAGGAAATATTCTGAAAATAGACAAGATTCCCTAATTACCAGTGCTTATGAATGTGTTCATTTTCTGTATATTAATGTAGCTTTAGATGTAGTCACTGTTCATTTCTTAACTCTAAACATTTAGAAAATACAAACCCACAACCCCCTATTTATAGGCCCAGGGAATGAGCTTTTGTGTTTTACTATTTAGTTTTTGAAGATCAGCCTTTGAGGTATATTATACACAAGTTGTCCAAGATGTCTGATTGGGGCCTGGCTTGCTCTATGACCCATTGTGACGGAGCACTTTCTAATTGCATTGAGAGAAATTACCTGTTCTTTCACAGATGGGGAGAAAGTTGCAGCCTGCCTCAGTTAAGCATCTTTGACATTTTATCCTGATTTTTTCACTTAGATTTGTCACCATGTAGCTTTGTTTGAAATTGGCCATTTTTACCCTATTTGTCGTTTCTATTTACAAAGATTTATCGCAGTAGATCTGGGTTATAACAGTACATAAAGACTGATGATATGGAGTGGCCATATTTGCATGTGTCTGTCCCCGGAAGGGTGGACTGTGATTTTATTGGATGTCTGCAGCTATTACCTTGAAGGATAAATTTTCATTTTTCATCTATTCTTCCCCATCTAGACTGTATCAGGATTAACTGTAATTCCAGTAAGTGCCTATTCAAACTTTTTAAAATGTTATTCCACCATTATAAAATATGCAAACTAGATGAAAAAGATTGTGGACAGCTTGCAAGCGCTTGATAATTTATTAATGAAATGTGATGATTAATTATTGTGTAAAAAGTCATCATATACTCTAGTGTATATTTTTTGTCCTTCCCATAGAATATAACTTGTAACTAGAATATTAACAAAAGAAGTACCTACAGGTTATAAACATACTTAAAGGAAACAGTTCCTGTAGTGCTATATTATTCTAGGTGGGTTATTATATTTACAGTAATCATAGAATTTTTGAACCAGCATTTCTGATAAGCTGTGCAACATTTTCCCCTGCATCCTCCTTCTAGTTTTCTTGACACTTTACCTCCAACTTGTGGTGAGACTGTTTGAACATAATTGTCCATAGTACAAGAATTTTTATTTTATAATCTTCCTAAACAATTAACGGTATTTACTGGCTGCTTATAACACAATTGGTTTTGCTAAATCTTTGTTTTATGGAAGTGGTACAAATGCGGACATTAAGTCTGAGAATAACCATATTTCTATGATGATTTTTTACACTGTAATCATGTAAGAAACCTAAATTGAACAATTTTTCTCTGTGATATGCATGTTTATGAAACAGAGGAAAACATTTGCCAGATGAATGGACTAGATTTTAACTTCTCTGATATTATTTGGATTAAGAGGCTATATTCTGAAAGGAGAAAAAAGGACTGTGATTTTATTTTGAGTCTATGGAATTCCTGAATGGTGTCAACAAAATTATTGATAGTAAGTATGGTAGATTTGAGTTTTGGGGGTGGTTTTTGTTTTTTTTTTTTTCCTTCCTCACAGGTTTTGCAGCCAGAGGACTGGTTTTAAGCACAGAGAAACAAAGCTAAACAACAAACATAGGTAGAATTTGTATTTATTAGTAGTTTCCAAAAAGACATTAACACAATTGTTTTATAGTTTACAAAGAAATACAGGGAACTGCAGTAATTTATAACGTGTCTTCTGCTAATAGATTTTGCAATTAATAATTTTACAAGACAAAAATACAGCATTCACATTAAAAGTAACATTTTCTTGGGGCAAGTTTTAAATCTAAATCATACTTAAATCCAGACAAACTTTTTAATACAATAAAGGAAATGCTTGCAGATACCAAAGCATAGAGATAACTTTCTGATATTTTAAATACATAAACTGTTCAGTGATAGAAACAAATAATTCCACTTGCTAAAAATGTCCATTGTCTTCTGCTTAAGATTATGAAAAATCTCAGAAACATTTTCTTGGACTGTCACAGGACACTATTTTTTGACCATGACTAATTAGAAAAAGATTTCCAAGTGTAAGTCCAGCAGCTTTTTGAGCAACAATGTAATAAGTTTGCCTGCTGCTGGTAAAATCCTTTTTTCCTTAGGAAAAGCAATATTGCTTTTTTCCTACGTTCCTCAATAAAACTAGAAAATCTTTCTGAAAAGGGAATTACTAAAAAATAAAAAATAAATCAGTAATAAAGCCACAATGCAATAGGTGTTTCGGTTTTTTAATATCTCTTGGACAAAATCAGGTGTCTAAAAATAAAATAAAATTATTTCTAAGTTCCAATTATAAGCAGGTTTTGGATCAAAAGACAACCTGCAAATAAAGAGTAAGTAATAAGCCTCCAATCAGAAGACTCTGAACAGAAGTATATGTACGGAATTGAGTTAGTAATTACAAGTTCTTGGAATAGTACAAAAGCAGCATAACCTCTGTACAAAATATTCTTGGTGTGAAATACTCATAAGTTATTTTTCTTTCCAGTTTGTTTATAGCCTTTTTGTTATTAGAAATGAACTTTCATGTTTAGTTTCATCTCCCTTTGGTGCTTGTGTACTGAACAGATTTTTGTGAGCTTTCAGTACGGTAAGTACTACAATATTTTCTTATCAGCACTCACTGTATTTTTTCAACAACCAGGTCATGTTTCATGAGCAATTTCCCTGTTTTAATTTTTAGGTTATGAATTATTTCTCTAAGCAGTCCTTAAAATATGCTTGCTTATTAGACAATATAATGGATTTTAGTGGAACACACACAATTTGTTTCAAAGAAACAGCACCCAGGACTTGAGTCTTAATTTGCTGACCACTAATATTTCAGTCCCTATCTTTTGGGGTCTCCTGAAAGCTGGATGATTCCTGATTTTCTGTTGATAGAAGTAAATCTAGTTTTCATATTTGAGAAATTTTTTTCAGATTTTCTTATTTGTGTTGCTTAGAAATTAGTTATCTTAATATAACTTCACTACTGGGACTGAAATACTGTTTATTATAGCTAGACTAGTAAAAGAGTTATGGTCGGGACGAAGCTATCTGGTTTGAATTTGGAAAAACAACTTTAAAAAAATTGTAAAACTAAGCATAAACAAAAATCAGTGTTTTGCTTGAGAGAAGAAAAGGAAAATTTGAATGTACGCAACTTATTTCCTACAAAGCTAGTGAATAAAATACTGTAATTCCTCCTCCCATTTTCCCTTGAGTGCAGACTGAAGCCTGTCTTCTGTTCACTGCAGATCACATAACGAGCTGGTTAGAGCTGAGGTTCTGGTAGCGATTTGCTCTATCCTTTGTCATGCCTTCACCTTTAGCACATCTCCTGTGTTGCAGAAGAGGTGGTATTTTGTGGTCTTCCTTGTTTGAAATACAGACATTTTTAAAATTTCAAAATGTTAATCAAATGTCAGGTTGCTATTGAGCTTGTGTCTTGTTAACAATGTTATGGAGACCGTCCATGCCCTTTTATTGAACTGAGTAGCATACTAAAGTCAAGCTGTTTTTATTTTGTGCTAGGTTAGAAGATTGGTATCCTTTATAAAACCTTACACTGCTAGAAATATTCTCTCATGTCAATCAGAAAATCAAATTGCTGAAATGTTGGATTTTTACATCCTTCAATCACTTCATTGTCTTCTTTCAAATCTGTGAGTTTACAAAATAAAATTGCCTGTCAGGCAATTAAATAAATGGTCCTTTTAAACTGTAGGTCAATGTTGAGACCGACATCAGCAGAAAGAGGAAAACTTATGAACCGAAATGGCAACTGTAGTTTCAGTATTAGTTTTCATAGACTGAGTGATTCTTTCAAAAATAAGACTGAGATGAACGACATAGTTTCAAATAACACACATGCAGCGTTTCTTGGCGCTAGTTGTTCTGTAAAAAGAACTATATGTTGATTGCTGTACAGCTGTTATACATTATATACAAAATTGATGAGCTTATCCTTGCCTAATGACAAATGCTAAAAAAGACAAAATACATTTTTTGCTTTCAGAGAGGGAAGTAATTGTTACTTTTTAGTTGCAGACTGTAAATCATAAATTATAAACAGCAGTGAATCCTATTGAATTTAATGGGTTTTTTCATAGTATTTCTTAGAGACAGAACTTCATCACATAAAATTTACATGGCAGATTGATAACAGCTTTTGAATGACTTGTGAACAAATACAGGTGTGCTACATTTCCATATGTAGCTTCAATGCTGCTTCAATGTTAAAGGGATACTATCTTGGCTTAAGTCAAATTCATTTTTTTTCCCCCAGTTCTAATGCTTCCAAAACGCTAGCATCTGAAAAAATTCAAGGTACTTGTGACTCTAGAAGCTGCTGGTTTTATGTGCAGTATACTTTTTCATAGGCACATGATGCAGTCATACATGCTATTTAATTTTCTGTAGGGTTTTTTTGCGTTGCTGTAATTTCTGAAAATAAATTGTCTACATTTTTAGCTGATTCAGCAGAGTAGCACCATAGGATTTTTAGTAATTGACACATTATACAAATAATAATGTTAACTGGTAAATAGCTGGCTCTCATTTCAGAATATGATACTTTTATCCTGTATCTTTTCATATTGAACAATACCTTTTTTGAATGCTGCTGTGAAAGATTGCTTAACTTGTGGCACAGGTTGGTGCAGCAGTGATTTAGGTCAGTTCTCTGGTACGCAGGTTTGTTCTGTAGGCAAAAATTCATAGCGTAATCCCACAGAATTCACTTATACTCAAATGTAGGACTGACGTAAGAAATTAATAAGAATTGCAGAATGTTAGGAAGAAGGGAACAGAGAGTACTGTTGCAGTCTACATGTATACCATTCCCCAGGGAACATATCAAGCAGCTTTGCAAGCTGTGTGTCCACCTTTCATAATTAGCAGTAATTTCCTGGGCTTTGTGGCTTTTCTGTTTGTCCTTCCAATGAAGTGCCCCTTCACCTGCATTTGCATGCACCCCTCATTCTGTGTCTGCCTAGTTCTTCATCCGTTCTCTATATTCTTTATTTTTTTCTCCCTCCATTTCTCTTTTTTCCCTATAATTCTTAATCTCTTTTCCTTGTTTTGTACATCCATCCTTTTAAATCTTTGCTGTTCTGCAGATGTGCACATTACAGATTATTACATTCTTATTATTCTATTTGGAATATGTAACATCTGCTATTGAAGAATTTTACTTGTTAAACTATCCTACAAACCCAGAGCATGACAAGGAGCTATATCACATTATTGGTAAATAACAGGAGAACTATGTGTATTGAAGAGCTAACAATGGTGTTCAATTCCAGTATATTTTCAGTTTGGACATAGATTTTAAGCAGCAGGAAAGCTTAAATGAAGACTATACAGAATCATAGAATTGTCATGGTTGGAAAGGACCTCTAAGATCACCAAGTCCAATCATACACACACAAAAAAACCCTACAGTCTCATCCATGAGAGTGTGCCAGTAGAGCATGCCCTGAAGAGCCACATCTACACGTGTCTTAAATACCTTCAGGGATGGTGACTCAACTGCCTCTCTGGGCAGGCTGTTCCAGTGCCTGACCACTCTTCCAGTAAAGTCATTCTTCCTAATATCCAGTCTAAACCTCCCCTGCCGCAACTTCAGGCCATTTCCTCTGGTCCTGTCATTCACTTGGGAGAAGAGGCCAACACCCACCTCTCTACAACCTCCTTTCAGGTAGTTGTAGAGGGCAATGAGGTCATTCCTCAGCCTCCTCTTCTCCAAACTAAACATGCCCAGTTCCCTCAGCCTCAACTCAGAGGACTTGTTCTCTAGACCTCTCAACAGCTTGGTAGTTCTCTCTGGACATGCTCCAGCACTTCAATGTCCTTTTTGTAGTGAGGGGCCAGAATTGAACACAGTACTCAAGGTGAGGCCTCACCAGTGCCGAGTACAGCGACATGATCACTTCCCTACTCCTGCTGGCCACACTGTTCCTGATACAGGCCAGGATGTGTTGGCCTTCTTGGCCACCCAGGCACGCTGCTGGCTGATGTTAAGCAACCTGTCCACCAGCACCTTCAGGTCTTTTTCTGTTCAGCAGCTTTCCAGACACTCTTCCCCAAGCCTGTAGCGTTGCCTGGGGTTGTTGTGACCAAAATGCAGGATCCAGCACTTGGTCTTATTGAACCTCATACAACTGGCCTTGGCCCATTGATCCAACCTGTCCAGGTCCCTGTGTAAAGCATTCCTACCCTCAAACAGATCAACACTCCCACAGAGCTTGGTGTTGTCTGCAAACTTCCTGAGTGTGCGCTCAATCCCCTCATCCAGATCATCAATAAAGATATTAAACAAGACTGAGCCCTGAGGGATGCCACTGGTGACCAGCCACCACGAGATTTTGCCCCATTAATCAGAACTTTCTGGGCATGGCCATACAGACAGCTTTTTACCCAGTGAAGAGTATACTTGTCTATGCTATGATTTGCCAACTTCTCCAGGAGAATGCTGTGTGTCAAAGGCCTTACTAAAGTCCAGGTAGACAATGTCCATAGCTTTCCCCCCATCCAGAAGGTGGGCCACATGGTCATAGAAAGAGATCAAGTTCATTAAGAAGACTTCCGTTTCATAAACCCATGCTGGCTGGCCCTGATCCCTTGGCTGCCCTGCACTTGTCATGAGAGCTCACTCCAGATGATCCTGTCCATGATCTTTCCTGGTACTGGGGTCAGACTGACAGGCCTCTAGTTCCCCAGATCCTCCTTCCAGCACTTCTTGTAGATGGGCATCACATAAGCCACCCTCCAGTCATCTGGTACCTCCCTTGTTAACCAGGATTGTTGATAGATGATGGAGAGAGTCTTGGTGAGCTTTCCTGCCAGCTCCCTGAGTACTCTTGGGTGAATCCCATTCTTTTGAAAGCTACTGCTTGTAAAAATTCATTTTCTTGTAAAGTCCAGAGTCTTCATCTGTGCTTTTATAGATATTGTGAAATCTACTATGATAAGCAAATCAGTAATACCTTTCCACGTATTAACTTCTCACTATCTGGTGGAAAGGATGATAAGAATATATAATTTGCTCCTTTTTTCTTGTTGGTAGTAGCAAATCATTACAATGACATAATATGTAAGATTTTGTAATTGGCCTGGTTTCTTACCCAGTGCTTATGAACTGTGCGAAGTGGTTTTGATCTTTTACTCATTCAGGATGGGTGACAATCTGCTAAAATATGCAAAAGAGCTTTACCATAGAGGACACACAGCAAATCAATAGGGGACATCAATGCAAGTTCAGCCAGGGACTCCCCTCTGCTTGGGGTGTAAAGTTTGAAATAATTATAAATAATTCTTTTAAAGCTTTGGCTATTCTTGGCAGATTTGGAACACAGTCTCATTGTATTGCTTATCATTTAGCAGTACCACTTTAAAGACCCCCTTTTCACATGATTTTCTGAAAAACAGTCTGCTGCTGTGCAACAAAACTGATAAACATACACGGACCTTTTCAGTTGAGTTCTGAACACGATCTACTAGTTGCTAATAGAAACCATCATTTGAATCTAATAAAAGGAAACAGGTTGAAAGACACACAAAAAAGGAAAACTGCTTCTTTACTCAGAGCCTCTCACTGGAGTCCTTAGTACTTAGTCCTGAAGCTGCATTAATACCATCCTGTATCCTGCTTCAAGCAGTCTGTTGTGAAGTGAGGTTGAAAACAAGTAGTCTAGGAAAAAAGAGTTGAGATATGGAAGCAAAATAAACATAATCAGGAGGACTAGAGTAGTTAAGGGACAGCACACAACTTACTATGTAAAGCCGCAAAAGCCCCTTAGGAGAGCTCCTGTCTGCTGGGCCTGCATTTGCATTGCCCATTGCTTTATTGCCAGCACAAATGTTCAAGCATCCATGTGCTGAATTTGACTAGAGAAGTGACCCATTAACAAAATCGTTAAATTCAACTTGCTGCAATTTTCTGAGCAGTTCTGCTACATGACATGTATGGACTCCCAGCATAAAACAGGACAAAGGGAGGCAGGCATAAGTTCCTCTCTAGCTCAGACCTGAACCTTCTTTGCTGGGGCATGGGAGAGAATTATCATATTAACATAGCAAACAAAAGCTCAGACCTTAATTAAAGTGAAAATAAGTGCTTCATAGATTTGCTGGTGGACCATTTAAGGGTCTATCATACTTACTGCCTCCCTGCTGGCAAAGCTTTCAAGGTTGGCTTCCGGGGATTGAGGGCTTTGCTCTATCAGTGCTTATAGTCTACATGAAGGACAGCAATAAAGTTTATTTCTGTGCTTACATTGTACTTGCTGCTTATAAAACCTCATCTGTGTTTGCTTTTTCATAGCTGGCAGAGGAGAAAATTGCCATTAGTCTTCTGGAAGGCTGTCAATAAAATATCATTTTAAGTTCTCTTACTAGAAAACAGATGTTTTTAATTTTTGTGTGTATGCTTCTTTCTTTTCTTTTCTTCCATCTTACTTTTATCTTTTTAGGTCCCGCATTCTACTTATGGTTCTTTAAAGATATAAGTGATTGAATGGGGGCCTCAGTAATCAAATATATAATGATGGTATATCTGTGGCTTCCTCAAGGCATAGTGGTATGCTCTGCAGTAGTCAGACATGGTAAAAAAAGGGCAACAATAAAAGCTTAAACATATGATTATTTAAATGAATTTTAAAATTCATACAAAAGGGAGAGTTGCCCTAGTTGGTGGTGAAAAAGTCATTAGATATATGTTCAGATAAAAACTTGGGGGTTTTAGCAGTGCCACATATATATTTTCAGAAACTTCTTTAAGATTGCTGAAAAGTAGTAGACTTTCCAGTTGTGATGTTTCAGTGTATAGTTCAATTTTACAAAGCCAGGTATAGATAGTTTTCAATTTAGTGTATATGTGGGACTATATGAGTCAGGGCCACGGTGTAGTTCTATATCAGCTGGTATGCAAGATGTTACCAGCATAGCCTGAGGGCGTGGTCTGGAGTTGGCACAAGTTGTTCCCTCTGAACCTTCAGCTTGAAGTCTTAAAAAAGGGTGTGAGGAGCAGGAGGTCCTCCAAAATGCTAAATATGGCAAGTAGATTCATAGAGGATAGGAAAGCAAAGATTGCTGCAAGCATATAAGCTCTCATTTTACCAACAGGGACAAAGCAGCCTCCAGGATGTGCTACATCTGTAAGAAGAGATTGTCTTGAATTAATAAATCCTGATTTATATGCAAGGGAGTTGTGTGTGTCTAGCTTACACTGGTCCTATCAAATCTTTCATAAAAGAACTTTTCAGAAGTAGTAGACCAGGCTTTTCTACTAGTTTAATGAGAGGAAGCAGTAGAAAGATAGGTTTTCATCTATAGCAGGTCTTAAATTTCTCTTATTTTACTTTTATGTTTTTCTCATTTCGCTTTTGAGAAGCGAGATGACTTAATCACATTTCAGGACTAGCGATTTAAATTATCCTCACCATTTTTTTCATGACAGAAAGCGGGTGTTTTAGTCTAATCTTGTGGGATATTGAGGAGTGATGTTTTAATCAGTTGTAGCAAAGCAATTGAATACTATTTTCTTCTGGAGAAGAGAATATAAAAGCTAATGTATTGTCATTGATATTACTGAACTGGGCTGTAATGGCAGTCATTTCACAGTAAAGCTCTGCCACCAACTCGTCCCACAGGAATCTCTACTGGCGTACTCATAAATAATTGAGAGAAGAGGAGGAACAGTGAGATGATAGTATTTACAGATGCAATTAGATTATTTAGAGAAATCAAATTAAATGCTGCATATAAGCGTTTTCTGAAAGGTTTCAAAACGCTGAATTACTAGATAGTAAAATGGTAGGTGGAGTTAAATATTAATATGTAAAAAGTAATTCATACTAGAATAAGTAACCTTAATTATGCAAGCACAGCAATAGTCTGTTAGCACTGAGCTGAAGAAATTGTGCAGTCATTATAAATAGCTCTTGTAAAACAGTTCAGTGCTCAGAAGTGACCAGAAATCCTAAAGCATGTTAGAAGCTATGGGGAAAGGAAGTAAGAGCAGAAAACAGCATTATGCTATTGTACAGTCATTTTTTATCCACATCTTAAATGCTGAATGTGGTTTTAATACCTGTTCCTCATAATGAATAGGCAAAATAGAACTGCCCACAGTAGGAGAAGTTCAGGTTCAAGACCACCTAAGGAACCTGAAGGTGCATAAGTCCCCGGGACCTGATGAAATCCATTCATGGGTCCTGAGGGAGCTGGTGGACGAAGTTGCTAAGCTGCTTTCCATCATATTTGAGAATTTGTGGCAATCTGGTGAAGTTACCTCTGACTGGGAAAAGGGGAACATTACCCCAATATTTAAAAAAGGAAAAAAAGAAAACAATTCAGGGAACTATAAGTCAGTCAGTCTCATCTGTGCCTGGCAAGATCATGGTGCAGATTCTCATGGAATCCCTTCTAAGGCACATGAAAAATAAGGATGTGATTTGAGACAGCCAACATGGTTTCACCAAAGGCAAATCGTGCCTAACAAATTTGGTGGCCTTTTACAGTACTGCCACAGATTTGGTGGACAAGGACAGAGCAACAGACAACATCTACCTGGACTTAAGCAAAGCATTTGACGCTGTCCTGCATGACATCCTGATCTCAAAAGTGGAAAATCATGGATTCGATGGATGGACCACTCAGTGAATAAGGAACTGGCTGGATGGCTGGACTGAAAAGGTTGTGGTCAATGGCTCAATGTCCAAGTGGTTGCCAGTGACAAGTGGTGTTTCTCAGATCTTGGTACTGGGACTAGTGCTATTTAACATATTTGTTGGAGGTGTTCAAGGCCAGGCTGGATGAGGCTTTGAGCAACCTGGTCTAGTGGGAGGTGTCCCTGCCCATGGCAGGGGTATTACAACTAGATGATCTTTAAGGTCCCTTCCAACTCTAACCATTCTATGATTCTATGAAAATTCAGAGCACTGCAACAGGGAGGATTTCAAGTATGGATTGGCTTACCTACATGGAGAAGGTAGATAAGGTAGGGAAAAAATGAATACCTGAGAGAATAAGTATATTTTTGTAAAGTTACAATGATACAGCTGTAAGAAGCCTCAAGATGTTACTAAGTGGTATGAAATTTAGATACGTTGAGAACTTTTTGTGAGAAGACAGTTTCTGCAGCACCAGTAGTCCCTAATATGTTTGTCACCGGAAGCTGTGACTCTGTTAGGGCAGTAGTTGATATTTGGTGGCCTTGCACTTCTTAGTTGTTGTCGAAAGCACAGTGCTGGGCTCACTGGACTTCTGTTCTCATCTGGCAAGAGTGTCCTTGTGTTCCCAAACAGATATTTATTTATTTATTCTTAATGGAATGAGTTTGTCATTGTATTAAAGTTGAAGATCTAGAAGCAGCCTTAGCTCAGAAAGTCTGTAAACTACAAGCTGCAAGAAGCTGGCAGCAAATGGTTAGGGAAAAGTACCTTGATATGATTCTCTTCTTCTCTAAACATCAATTCCTGGTCATTGTCAAATGCAGAATGCAAGACGATACAGAGCTCTGGTGTAATATGCTGTATAGCATCTTCTGTCTTATGCATCATTTCCTCTCTTATTTTGCAGCTTCTTTTCCTAATCATTTTAACACTAGTTATACCCTGTATTCAGGGCAAACAGGAAATTGCTAGTGAAAGTAATGATAAATCTCTCATTAGCCAAGATGTAGACAGTCATTCTAAACTTTGTAATCAGTGTCTATTTGAATCAGATTCTATGATTCTTTGTAATCAGATTCAGATTTTCATTTATTTATGAAAATTGGAGTATTACCACACACATGGCAGCTGATGACACAAGCCAATATTTCAATAACTTCTCAAAAATATAACTCTTAATTAACTGGTAAAACTAGTCCAATTAGAGTAAATCATTAATTAAGTTGGCGATTTCATATGTAGTAAGAGTTGTGAATAATTTTTTTTACTTAGTATAGTACCAAAAGTTTTCTGGCAAGAAAATTGGTCTACAGCACTTTAAAAAGACATATATTGTTAGCATTCAGAAATAAGAAAAAATAACTGTAACTGCTTAGTTAACAATGCTTCTAAAGTTATAGTCAGATTCAAAATACTACCAGACTTCATGTGTAAATCCCTTTATTTGCTTTTCACATTAATTTCTCATTTATTTATTGTGACTCTGTTTCTAAGAAATAATGCTGTTGTGATGCTCATCTGTTAATACTTTTGTGAAAAAAAACATTTGGAAGTGATTATAAATGAAAATTCTGTGGAAAAGTACCGCATGTTTTCTATTATAGGGTTACAGTTTGAAGAGGTTTTTTCACCAATAAGTCTATCTAAACAGATACTAAAATCATTAATAGTTTATTTCAGAAAGTATTTAAATATATTAAGAACACGGGTAGGACTTTCTGAGTAGACACCTTGCTGAATCAGTGCTGCTGTGCTTATTTCCAGAACTTTTCAAGGAAAACCAAACAAATTGCCATCTCTCTGCAGAAAGATACATGCTCATGGTCATCATTCTGTTGAAATATATACTTGTAAAGAGTTAACATAATGATTGTTTGGGGTTGGGTTTTTTTAGTGAAATGAATATACATGGATAAGAGATAAGTGAGAGTGGAAATATAGGATTGGAGAGAGTGAAATTTCAATGGGATGTCTGGTTCTCATTAACACAGCCAATGAGCATTGCTATAGGTCTAATATATGTTGAGGTGAATTACCAAGTTTCTGTCCGTCTCTCTCATATTACTAGATATTATGAAAAGAACACTTCTACATTATTTAAAAAAGTGCAACCAACTTCAGTGAGAGTCAAACCAGATCCTATTTCTCAGTTTGGTGTGATTAGGAGAACCAAGCTTCTTAGGGAAAGCTTGACTACCTCATCCTCAATTTAAAAAAGGAATTAAAAAGGAGGGGGGCAGGGAGAGGAAGGGGTATAAAATTAATATGAATTAAATTAAAATTATTCTGATACATTTATACATCTGTAGTGCTGGAAGTCTGGAATAAATCCCTGGTAAGCAATTGTGTTACTCCTTAAAGCATTAAGATCAGTGGGATCTGATTATCGACAGTAATGAACAGTACATGGGCATAGAGCCTTTGTCTGTCTTTTCCCTGCGTAGAATTCTAATGCAGAAGTGAATTTCTCTGCTTATTTGGATAAATACAAGTTCACAGAATCTGGTTTCTGAGCCATCTGTGGCATTTCTGTGGTGCTTCTTTTATTGTGTTTGCAGAAAATATTGTGTAAGTATGTATCAGTTCTAGCTGCATGACTGTTTCAAAAAGGTGGGCTATTTTATCATTGCTTCACTCCTCTGCAGCAAGTCATAATTTTGTAAATTCAATCTTGATGAAGAAGTCTAGCAAGCACTTAACTACAGTATTATTCTCCATTTATGTTATAAAAAGAGTAATTCGTTTTTCAATGTGCTTTTTTTGAAGAGCTAGTAGTGTTAAAAACATCTGCCCAGTGCATGTCACTGATGAGTGGTTTCTTCTATTAAAAACACTCTGCATCTAGCACATTTTGCAATTGTGTCTATTAAAATGTATGAAACATCTATCATAACATTTTAAGCACTCAGTAGCTCTATTACTGGAACCACATAACTGCTGCCTTATTATATCTTCTTGACAATGACTTTAATGAATTATATTTAGGTAGTTGTGAAAATTTCCATCCAAACACCTTTCATTTTTGGATGACGTGTCAAGAGGTTAACTTATGCTCCCTTCCAGCTGATTTCTAGGCCTCAATCCATCAGACAAGTCACTTCAAAGGAGATATTACTCTGTTGAGTTGAGACATCAAGATAAAGTTGGCTTTCTGAGATGCCACTTTGGGAAGTGTGCAAAGAATTTGTCAGCAATTATTTGTCTAGGCAGTACTGAAGCACCAAGACACAAGATGAAGACCAAGACATGGAATGAAAAAAAGCTTTTAAAGAAAAGAGGGAGCTGTGGTTAATGTAGCTTATACTATATTTTTGGTATTATTTTTCATATTTCTCATTCATTTTTATATTCTGTGAGATATTCTTCAAAGGAGCGAAGTGCATGTATGTAGAACATTTCATTAGTTAAATGTTCCTCTCTGTCTCTGCATGTTAAGTCTTTTCTCACTGCTAATAAAATCTGTCTGGAAAAGAAAGACCGAAAAGGTAAGTCAACAATTCCATCTTTCACTCACATGCCATGAACCGTTTACATGGGACTTGCGGAAATCAGATCACAAATGAAGAATAACAAGCATAAATAGTATGGCTGCTACTATCTAAGGAATTCTAATTTTACAAAAATGTAAGCACTATAGTTGTTGAGAACTGGTGAAAATTACCTGTTGAATTTGTGTTGTGGTTACTGCCATACTTTGAATTGTCCATGCAGTTTTTGCTATTTAACATTTCAGCAGCTTGTATGCGGTTTCCTAGGTGAGAACACTGTCAGTGTACATGATGGGCTCTCAGGGGAAGTAATATCCTTGCATCTCCAGCTAACATTTTGAAGGTGATAGAAGACACTTAGAAGTCACTTGTCAAGACAATCACTTATGGATAAGAGCAGCACTAGCTAGAAAAGACTCCAATGTGGAGTCTCTATTTCCTAAAATTACATGAACCAAGATAGTGCACACCTTAAGATAGTGCAAATAGGAACTTCTGTCAAAAATCTGACATGTTTTTTTCAATAACAAAATTGTCATTCACTAACATGGAGCACAATCCTTAACAGATAAAAAATGGCAAAAGACCATTTGAGAGATTTCGTCAACGTTGAAATCAATTCCATCTATTCAACTTTAAAAGTCATTCCATTTTAGTTTTATACGGGTATGAAAGAGACAGCAAGCACCAGCCTGGAAATCGCAGACAGCAAAAGGTGCTTGACTTTACATATTCTTAGTATGCAAATGATTGAACAGTCATAACTGCAAAATGAAATTCTCAAAAAAGTTGCAAATTAACAATGAAAAAGTACGACTAAACCTCACTGTTGCAGATGTCACAGTTAACTTCAGTTTCATTTAGCCACCACAAATACATGTCCGGGAAATTAATAGGTTTAGAAGCAGCTGAAATGTAGCATGAAAAGTGAGGCACAATGCAGAAAATGTCCTTTTTTTGCAGAAGAGAAACACACATTGGACTTTGGGGTAAGAAATCACATGAAAAAGCTAGAAGAGTTCCTGAAAATTTACATTTAATAAAATGCCATATTAAACACAGGCAAACTATCTCAAACATACATGGTATCTAAGGTAGTTGAGTACTTCTGTTCCCAAGAAAATCTTTATTGGAAAAAGTATCTAGTAATTTTTTTAATCTTATTTTAGACTCAAGAAGCCTCAAAAATTATATCTGTAAAAATGTTATTTTTATAGGGAAATTTGTATATGATCCCTGCTAATTAGTATTCAGATTGCTTTCTTGCAGATAAGGAATATCAGATCTAACTCAAAATTAAAAAAATGTTTATAGAGTAATTACAACATTGTCTACAACTTCAGTCTGAAAAATTCAGGGTCTTTTTCCTTTAGGAGAAATTTTCTTTATAAGAAAGATTCAAAAAACTGTTGAAGTTTACCCTTAACTGTTAATTGTTTGCCCTTTTTTAATAGTACTAGAGCACTGAAATCTTAAGAGAAGTATTTACTTTATATGACCCTGCTACTGTTAATCCTGTTAGTCCTCTGCCCTATGGCCAGTATTACTGAGAACATCAGAAATATTAAATTCTGGATGAAATCTGGTGCAGCTGAACTGGTTGCTCTTCAGAAGAAGAAAAGGTCTAAAAGTAATCATGTACTTTTACATGGTAGTGGCAACACTTTAAAAGGGTACATTGGAGCAACAATGACATATTGATGAAGAGACATACAAATCTGAAGAAGTGTGGCTTTGCAATTATTTCGTGTGGTAGTTCACGAATATACAAGAAAATAAGCGTAGGCCTTATGTCGTTCATTGTGTAAGACGGAGAAAAATCAGAGAACAACCCCACACTCATGAAAGTCAGTGGAGGCTGTTTATAGAACAGGGATCACCTTTGTATTCATCTATTTGCAATTTGTGAAAGTAATAATGTCTATTTGCATGCTTCTTGCTTGACTCGTGTCTACGTAGAAGCATCCAAGAATAAGCAGTGTCAAGAAATTGTGGGTTTCTGAGTATAAAAATACTTTAAAACATTTAAATAATAATCAACGATCACAAATCTTTAAACATTATTGTCTTTAAGTAGGGAAAATATTATAAATCAGCAGTTTCTCTTTTTTCTTTTTTCGTTTTTTTTTTTTTTAAGGATACAAGTGTGAGATTTAGTTGTTATTTTAAAATTTTTGTAACATTTTAAAACAGCTGCACTTTGGGATGAAGACACCTGTAAATTAAGAGGAACTTATTCTTAAAATAAAGTCACAGTCCAAATTATTTTCTTTTCTGTGCCAAATAGTTACCAATCTGCTTATTCTTAAGCACAATGTGCAAGATTAACGGTAAAATGAAATATTTAAGTGTTTTTTTCCTGTTACGTTCTTTTTTGCCTAAACATAAAGGTAATGTTTTTGTAAAAAGGTAAATTATGGAGAAGCACAATTAAACTGTCCTTAGTTATATTTCTAAATGTACTTCAGAGTTTCAACAGCCATGGTTTGCTATAGATGGGCACAGTCAATATCAAAGTCAGGAAGGCCAATGTGTAATCAAAGCTGTTTCTGCTTCTTTCCAGTTGTCGGTTATAACTGAGCCAAAGTAATACAAATATTCCAATTCTCTCAAGACAAAAAAAAAATTGTATGTACCATTTTTTTCCTGCAAAAATGACTGTAACTTAGGTTATTTTTCCTTTACTGGACTTAAGTGGAAAGAAAGAGGGCAGACTTAGCAGTAGAAAACAGTAGCACAAGTTCTTCAGACTCATAAAGGATGTCTGCACCATCAGGGTACATTTAGAGATCTGCTATAGGTGACTACTTACCTGTTACCTGTAGCAGCTGCATCTCACTTGTCTTTGTATTTATTAACTGTTTGATGGTGATTGGCAGG
Organism: Nycticryphes semicollaris; assembly: GCA_013400055.1. NCBI lineage: Eukaryota > Metazoa > Chordata > Aves > Charadriiformes > Rostratulidae > Nycticryphes > Nycticryphes semicollaris. The sequence goes on along the minus strand of VXBJ01003369.1, from coordinate 416,421 downwards.
TCGGTGTTCAATGTTCAGATTAACAAAGTTATTTAGATAGCTGTGGCATAGTGAAATCCTTCTACCAAGTTAGAATTCTCGCAGATCTCTTGGGTTGAGAGGAGGCAACAAAGTTCCTCTGGAAACTGAGATACTGTATTTGAATAGTAACTTGTATAGATGAAGAATAATGAGGCTGCTCTGGTAAAAATCTAAGTCTTCTTGGGAAAGTAGAAAATGAACTTTGACTCATCTTAGGATCACTTTTTTTGGAATTAATGAATATTGGACATCCTGGTGGCCATTAAAGTCATATCAAAACAACAAGTGTTTACTTTTAAAAAATTGAATTCCAATATTGCTTAAAATTGAGATTTCGTGTTAGCCTTTGTATTATTTTACACAGGACTTGCCAAGGCAGTTTCTATGATTTTTAATCCTGTTCCTATTATAGGAGGAAAAAACCCAAACACTAATTCCGGTTGAATTATTCCTTCTTTTCTCTACCAGACTAAAAGGAATTTTTGATTGAAACGGATTTTTGGTATAAGGAAGTAGTCTGTAATACAGACATTCTGCATGGAAAAAATTAACTATTGTAAATGAGTTAAAATTTCCCATTTTGTTCTTCCATGTGTAATACATTATTTTATGGTGGATTATCTTTTAAAAAACAAATAATTTTGATTATCAAGCCAAATTGACATATAGTCCCTCCCTGCATTATACAGTGTCAATGTGTGTCTAGGTGAGTCCAGGCTCTTCAAGTCCCTCCTCTCTTGGTGGCCAGAATTTGCAGGCGTCTTTCCTTACTGTCTGTCTTCTGTGTCCTTTTCTTGCACTGGACTCAAGTGTTCTGGGAACTGGGGAGCTGGCTCAGAAAATGGGATAGCAGGCTTGTGAAATAGCTGATTTCTTAATGTACTACTAATGTAGCTTATGCAGAATGAAGTCAAAGATGTTGACTTGACAGTGTTTGTGTTCAGTATACCCTACCTAATTAAAAAATCCAAACAAAGAAAGAAACAAACAAAAATACCCCCAAAAAAACCCTAAAATTCCTGGAATTTTTCACTGTACCAGCCATGTCAAACTAAGGTAAAAACAAATTAAGCTTTATGAAAAGTCACACAAGTAGTTAGTGGAAGTCCTAAGTTTTTGGCATACTTTAAAAACTTTAGCATGATTCATGGCAGGATATGACCTTAAGGTGTGTTTGTAACGCTGCATGATCTTTGCAAGTACACCTTTTTTTCCCTGCAGTAAAAAGCAAAGTAAACAATCTTGTACTGTGAAGCTTACTTTAAATTCACATAGAACTGACATGTATTTGAAAGTTCATGCTCACCTTACCTACAGCAAAGTCAATTGTCAAAATCAACATAATTTCTGAAAATTTGCCTGAAAATGTTCAGCAGTGAGCTGAAAAAGCAACAACCATATGTTTCAAGCCCATTGACTTTGCTATGCTTTAGTTCAGGGCCTTAGGGTAGATTCATAAAAACTTTAGTACCTTTAGCACATTTTCGGATAGTCATGATCCTTAGAGAATGGTACAAACAAGAAACTGCACTCTTATTAAAAATACAGGAATCTAGCTGACTTCTGGTTTTAGCTTTTGAAAGATACTTTTCTTTCATTATTTCAAATAATTAAAATTACATGTCCTTAGGGCTGCTTATGTTTCACTTGCTTAGCTATATAACTTACAAAACTAAATTAAATACAGCTGATTCCTAGCACTAAATGTCTTAAATAATGTGTTGAGAAATATTTCTGGCTGGGTTAGACATTTCATAATGCAGTAACAAAATCAATTTTATCCTCCCATTTACTCCTTAGTTCACATGTAGTTGTAATTGCAATTTCAAAACCCCTTTTTCCAAGAAATATGGTTCTACCCAATTATTAACCAGTGAAGCATACTTCCCAATTTTGAGAGCATATGTATATGTTCTGTGTATACTTTGATGTGGCAGGGAAGTCTAGAAGCCAAGACTTGCAACTCAAAAGCTTACTATTTTCTGTTCTTTCTCTCTACATCCTGGTGAAATTCAGTAGTAGTCCTCATTCTGTTTGTAGAGAATAGGCTTTCACAAGACAGTGGTTTGTCGTCAGCACCTTTCTTGGCAGACACCAAGAACCCTTAGAGTTAATTTAGTCCAATAGATCTGTGTTCTGCCCTCCCAACTTCATTCACTGGCTCTACTTAGATACTTAAGTGCCACCAACAATTACTATATCACAGCTTTAAAGAAATCAATGGGTCAGTATGTGCACTTGAGGCACTTAAGTAAGTATACTTAGCTTGCTTAAGGCAAAAGTAAGACAAAGTTGGGAGAGGATAAAACGAAGCAGCTCAGACCATGGGCAGGGGAAGCAAGTTCAAAGAACAGAGAGAGAAAAAAAACAGGCAAGTAACTATAGAAAACTTCATGTCCTTGGACCTTTTTTTATGTCCTTCTGTGGATTTTTTTTCCCTAATGCAGGTTTTCCTTAGTAGTGCACTAGATCAATATTCAATGCAGCCTGTTTGCAGTTTGGTCAGGTAGAAGAAGCCAGTAGACTTTTCAGAAGTATCTTGTTTGGCTTTCTGCATTTATATATATACGTCAGATATATATATATCTGAAGTGCATATGAGTGCATGTACAGAAACATATTTAAGATTTTATTTCTGTATTCAAAATAGTATGATCAAATCCATTAATAAATGAAGGCTAATGAATGATATTAACAACTCTAATCTCCCTCATTTTAACTTCTGAAATGTCAGGTTGTTTTAAAAAATAATAAAAATACCCTTATCTGCCTATACTTTACCCAAAGTGCCAAAATCCAATTTTTTCTATAATAAAGCTACTGTGGATTTGAACACTTTGATCAAGCAGTGCAGATTGATATGTTTTGCTTGATACAATTCAGTGAACATGTTGTTCTTGTGGAATTTTCTGTATGAGTCTGTTAGGAATATAATACAGCTGACAAAAATTCTTTGACCTGCAATAAGACTTTCTGAAGTTAATTTATCAATTAGATTTAAATGGCAAATTTATTTTACATCGTTGATCTGTAAAAGGCATCTAGGTTTTTCTATTAGTAAGAAACAAGCCTATTCAGGGAATTTCAGGATGATGCAAATGTAGTCATTTAAAATACAGTTGATTCACTGTAATTGACTTTTTAAATTCAAGTTTGCAAATGAGTGGTTCGGAAGACCAGAACTGATTCTACAACCAATTGCTATAGAAAGGATAATGAGGATTAAGATGCTTTCCCCTATTCAGCTTTTCTCTCTGTGTCCAGTTCTGGAGGAATCTTTTATGACCGTTTTGTGCTGCAGGCTGACTGGTGTATCATATAGATGCTTCACAACGTTTGCACAGTGGCTGTGAGACCAGCTGCTTGTGGGAACAGAAGCCTAGATTACAGGCCTTTTAGATTTACCCTGGAAAGCAGGCTAAATGAGATGGCACATATTTGCCTGGTTCTGCATCAGGTGTTTACAGTAACATTCTTCAGGTATCTCTCAGGGTCACTGAGCTATCTTCACTTTACAATTCAGCTCGCTATGTATATATTATCTTAGTTGTAAGACTCCATCTGAAAACCTGACATTCTTGGCCTCAAAGTAATAGTCTTTATTCTCTGAAGTGATCTTAGAGTTTTGCCTTTTCTTCTACTTATTCTCTCAAATTTCAGATGGGAAAGGCCATTGCTATTGCTATAGTATGCATAGTTATTCATTAGCATACTAGGCTGACATTTCTTATACCGACTGAGAAATAGTCAGTAGTGGTTTGCCTGTAACTAACCAGGGTTCCATAGGTTAGTAGAGCATTCACTGAACCATTCAGTCTCCCTTGCTAGTCTCTATTTACTTTGTCTTTCTTTCAATACTTCATTTTTGATATCTACTTTTGGGCATGGAATTGAATGCGCCAATCAAGTCTGGGTAGCATTTTTGGTATGTGCCTTGTTGGTGGATGACATTATAAGAGGCAGTAATTCCTATGTTTGATGCAGACAACTAGTTTTGAATGTGTTTTGATACAATGCCAAAAACTAGTGTCTTGTTTCAAGGCAACCAGTTTGGTTTTATGTTGGTTAAAAATCTCCCGTATGTAAAGCAGGATAGAGATCTATAAGAGAAGAATTAAGTATGCATGTTACCATCATTTAACAGGCTCATTTGAATTTGGCATTTTTTCAGTGCTTTAATTAGGCTGANGACATTCTTGGCCTCAAAGTAATATTCTTTATTCTCTGAATTATCACAAGATAATAAAGAGAATAGAAATCTCCGGAGAATATTTAGAATATTCAGCACGCTGAATATGAGATTTTTCTTCTGTATGAACGTACTTTTTTGCTTTTAACTTTGAAGATGACAAAAGACAGTTAAATTCTAGATGATGGACTGAAAACAAAGTAAGCTCAACTTTGGGTGCCTATGTGAAGTTATAATTTAGGATGTTGGGGACTTTATGTTTGTATGTCCTAGTTCATAAAGAATTGCATCACTGAGATTTGTAATTCTATTGGGTAGCTGCACAGTCTCTATTTTCCCATGTAAAAAGATGGTTGTACAAGCTATTATCTGCTTTTGAATGAATGTGCAAATTTTAGGGCCATGATGGACTATAAACAAATTGTGAGATCCATGTATATGCCTATACTTTTTTTTTTTTTCATTTGATACTATCCATTCATAGCAGAGATGCATCAAATCTAGTGGTTATTTAAGCTTTTAAAATAGGAAAAGAGCTGAATATAGAAGTTGATAATAAATCTCATACTTAAGCAAGAGGGGATACTTTGAATATTTTTACAAGTTACAGCCTTTCTCTGAAAGGAAAGTTTTATGATTAAAACTCAGAAAGTGAGTGAGTTCTGGGTACATGAAGCAAATTAACTGTGTCCTGTATAGAAAGAGACAAATGAATTCCAGCAGAAGGACAGCATGGGAAATAGGAGTGGAATGACATAGGGTTGAGCCACAGCAACCCCATGCAATGCTACTGGCTTGGGGAAGAGTGCCTGGAGAACTGCCTGGTGGAAAAGGACCTGGGGGTGTTGGTTAACTGTCAGCTGAACATGAGCCAGCAATATGCCCACGTGGCCTGTATCAGAAACAGCATGGTGAGGAGGACTCAGGTGGTGATTGACCCCCACTGCTCGGCACTGGTGAGGCCCTATCTTGAGTACTGTGTCCAGTTTTGGGCTCCTTAATGCAAAAAAGACATTGAGATGCTGGAGCATGTCCAGAGAAGGGCAAGGAAGCTGGTGAGGGGTCTGGAGAGTAAGTCTTATGAGAAGAGGCTGAGGGAGCTGGGGTTGTTCAGCCTGGAAAAAAGGAGGCTGAGGGGAAACCTTATTGCTTTCTATAACTACCTGAAAGGAGGTTGTAGAGAGGCAGGGATTGGTCTCTTCTTCCAAGTAACAATTGATAGGACAAGAGGAAATGGCCTCACATTGCACCAGGGGAGGTTCAGATTGTGTATTAGGAAAAATTTTTACACAGAAAGGGTAATTAAGCATTAGAATGAGCTGCCAAGGGAAGTGGTTGAAGCATCATCCCTGGAGGTATTAAAAAGACAAGTTGACTTAATGCTTAGTGACATGTTTTAGTGATGGGTGTTTTCTGGTTTTTTTTATCAGTTAGGTTGATGGTTGGACTAGATGATCTTAATGGTCCCTTCCAACCTAGACAATTCTATGATTCTAAGAGTAGTATCAGTCCATTAAAAATAAAAAAATTAAAAATTCTCCCC
>VXBJ01003369.1:345089-410623 GCA_013400055.1 Nycticryphes semicollaris | reverse complement strand
TGCTTTTCTTCACATGAAAGATATTTAATGTTTTAAAATAAAAGAGGGTACAAAAAAAAAAGCCCACCCGCCCTAAAGTGGCAATATATTAATTCTTATTTAAATACAACAGCACATTCTGCTGGTGTGATTTAAATGAAGTGGAATCAGATCAGTAAAGTCAGAATAAGACTGGAGAGCCAATGATTTAATAAATTTAGATTGATATTAGACTCACTATAAAGTAGAGCACTATAAATCAGGACAGAAAGAGAGTTTGAAATGTTATGATCTCAATAATACGGTGTTTAAATTAATTTCAGGTCAATATATTTGAAAGTCAGTGAGGAAAGTACTAATATAAAATATGTTTGAGGTTGGCCAATGCCATTTAATAACATAAGTTAAGTTTCTGTCTGCAGTCATTGTACTCTTGTGTGTTACCAAAGACTACATGGGTTTGCAATTAAACATTTAGAAAATTTTGTCCTAAATACATTGCTCACAAGCACATTTACTGCTTTATATGTAAAAACATTTTCTTGGTCAGGAAACAGCCCTAGTGTTCAATTCTCTGCAGAAATGGTGGGGATCTGCCCTTTCTCATCCACCTTTCCAGCTGCCATGGAAAATAATGCTCCTTTACAGAGAGGAAACTAGACATGATGGGAACATACACAATACCCAGACACTAGGTCTTGCTATTTTGGAGTTAAGTGAATAAAGTTCTTTTTGGAGAACCTCTCTCTCTCTCTCTGTTAGAGTTCAGCTTCAGGAAAGAAAAGTCTCTTTCCTTGCAAGATAGGTGGTTTCTACAAGGCCAGGGCCACTTCCAGTGCATTCCCTCATGTAGTTTGTTATACCCAGGTTTATCTCTTTCATAGCTTTCACCATAGCTCCCCTTAATCCAGTTTTTGCATGCGTGCATTGCGTGTGTCATGAGCAAAGACACCTCAAGGGTGGTTCTGACCTGATCTTTTCTACTCAGAGTACGCTTGCAAAGGAAATAGACTGATATATAGGAAAACATACCTTTAATTTTACAACAGGAAGAGTTTACAAGTCCCTAACCATTAAAAGATAATAGACATATTTGCCTTTATGAATGTGAGCAATGAAGTTGGATTTGATATTTCTATACACTGTAGCACATTTACATGAATGGGACACTACAGAGGGTTGTTTATGTGAGAGCAAATTAAAATTGCATATGCTTTATAGGTCTTTTTAGAAATCTGTTGTGAGATAAGGGAGACTAAGTACTTCAACTACTTAAAAAAATATTAAAAAAAAAGTTAAACTAACAAATAAAGAATGGCTAAGATTTAAAATAATAGTAAGTAGTATATTTCTAGGCAGGCATATTGGCTCTCGCTAAGATTTTTACTCATGTCATTTAAGCATTTTTTGTAGATCCATCCCTTATCTCCCAAAACTAGTTAGAAATTGCTTCCATTGAAGCCCCCAATAAAATATAGAATACTAGAAATTGCTTAGAGAGCAATATTCACTGCATCTATTTCACTGTATCCAAAGAGAACTTTATTCACTTAAGGTCTATGCAAAACAGGTCTTTCTCTTGTCAGAAAAAGTAAACATGTAAGGAACAGAACAATTCAGGTAGTTGACTTCAATAAGTGTATATATATATATATGGCCTAGTGCTAATATGGAAGCATAGAGGAAGCAGCATGTTGTCATAATCTCTCTGCCTTTGCTGTAGGTAGTATTTTTATTCCTGGAGATCCCTTGACATGCTCAAAATAACAAAAATTGCATATAAAAGCAGGGCAATCAGCCAGCAGCAATTAAAAAAAAAAAATTGCTGAGAGAAAATAGAAAAAGTCTGAGCTGAAAACAGTCCAAAATGTTGAAGAGCTATATCAAGCAGTTAGTGTCTTTTGTCTCTGTGTAGATCTGAGGTCAGAGAGGCTTTTGTTTTAGACAATGTCATATAGTACCCATTTATTAATAGACCTCTTCCATCATGCTTAGCCTGCACTGGATGGAAAAAATTCAAACAGAAATGTGGGAGTATTTCAGAGCCAGTGGCATATCTCTTTTTAAAAGAAGGCTGACACATGGGATGCTTCACCTGAAAAGATGTCATGGAGGTGTAATGGTCTGACTCAATGTAACCCTCGTGATTTTATGTCAAATGTTACTATATTATATATCTCTTTTAGTTATCAGTGTTTATTGTGCCATGGGAACTGAAAAACAAGCCAGGGAGACCTCTATCCTACAAGAATGTAATTTCTTAATTGCAAATTATCTTTACTTTTTGGGCAGTCACCATATAAGTCCAATAACTTGGGTTTGAGCACAGAAGTTTTGGTTGATTGGCTCAGCACTTAGTCAGTCACCTCCTCATATCAATGACAGATCATAGCCAGGATTTTTCTCCTTTTTCTTGTTAGTCAGCAGTGCAGGGGACAATTTCCATAATCATTTTCTTGTGAAAGTTTTTTCCCTAGATATTGACAATATCCTGTTTCCTAGATTTGTGAATACTTCAGTTATTGCAAGTACTATGTACTATAAGAAGGATTATATTTGCTTCAAAAGTGTTTGTTGTACTGCTTACAAAAATAGCAGATTACAAAAAAAGGTATCCCTGAAACAAGCATGGAAAGCATGCTTTGGAAGTCCACTAACATCAGAAGGTACTGGCTTTTAATATTAATAAAGTCAACTGGATGATAAGATAACAGTTGACCTTCTGGGAAGTCTTAATAAACAGGCTGAGAAGCTGACATAGTTTAAGAAAATTGTAACATGCAGGCACCCACATTTACCACTTCTACCTTTTGTCCAAATATTTTTAATAAATCTGGCTATATAAACACATGCTGAAGTTCTCGTGGCTGCAGTAAGCCCATTTCTTAAAGGCTCGCACATGACTGGAAGATGCACAATTAAATCTATGTTGACTGTGCCTATTTATGACAACCTGGTTCATTGAATGCGCATCTACAATACATTTATATAGTTAAATATACAATAGAAATGTTTTAACATAGTAGCTCTATATTTTTAAATTTGCTTATACTTTGCAATTTTCTTGTTTGATATGACTTTTAACATTTGCCCAGCCAGTCTCTCTGTCTCTCTCTCTCTCTCTTTCTCTGTGAGGTTCACATGTAAACTGATTTAAAGATTGCATAATGACTGTTTGGCATATCCTACAGGCAAAGGTCCAGAAACCCTTTTTGCTGGCTATAACCTCAATGATAATGAATGGCACACAGTGCGTGTGGTCCGGCGAGGAAAAAGTTTAAAATTAATGGTGGATGACCAGCAGGCCATGACAGGTAGTGTGGCATTGCGACTTCGCGTTACTGGGGGGAAAAAGAAAGCAAAAATGACAGGAGTAAATGCCTTTATCTGAAAGCAACAGATAGTTTTTTCTTTTCTTGGGTAAGATCAAAAAGCCGTGTTGGGCATCTTGAAATACTGCTACTATGTGTGCATTGTTATCCTTGATATTAATGTTACTCTAACATTGCTGTTGAAATGAATGAAAACCTCCATGCTGACTTAAATTCATGTTTTTACACAGTACTGGGAGAGAAGTAATTTGATACATCACTAATGAGAAAGCAAGTAAAATGCTTTTGGCAATGCACTGAATTTATACTAAGGTTATATTCTAAGCTGTTGCTGTAAGAAAGAATTTCATAAGTGTTTGAAGGCTGTTCTAGTGTGCTTTAAATCTTGCATCAGCTGCCCTCAATAATTAAAAGTTGGGTAACACATTTTTTTCAAATACTAAAATAGTGGTTGGGATGGGAGAAAAAACATGGCATGCATGCTAGCATATGTTAGAAATACATTCCTATGTATTTTTATCAGAAAAGATAAGAGAAGATTAATTTTTTTCTGTTAAAGGTAAGGTTTACTCATGTGTCTAATAGCAACAGGCTTCTAGCCCTGATTTCTTGCACAATACAGCCTCCTTAATTTTTTGTTAGCTATTTAGTATGTTCCTTTATTTTCGTGGAGTATTAAATAGCTTTTATATTTTTTTTAAGTTTTGTTAAAATATTAACAATTTTAATGGGGTTACTCAAAGAAAAACATGTTTTGTAGACTTTTTTCACCTCAGCACAACACTGGAGACCATGTCAATGGTAGAAAATTAATAGCTATATATTCATATAGCTGCAAAAACATACTTTCTAGAATCAGAAATTACTAAGAGATCTTCCAGAGGTGAAGCAAAACTTTAGTCTGTGTACATGATGATGCTTTGGGTCATTCTCCCAAGAAAGCAGATGGCCTAAATCAGTTATTTTCTTAGTGAAAATAAATATGTAGTACTAGAGGAGCTATACTGAAAAATATCTTCCTGCTTCATCTGGCAAGTCAAATAGGCTACATTGGGGAGGTTTTCTAGCTAAAGTTGGCTTGGTCTGAATAAAACCAAATGTGGATTTCCTGGGCTCTGCATGACAGATCTTTTTATTTACAAATACTACAAGTTACAAAACCAGCAAGAAATACTGTTTTCACCTTTGAGTCCATTCCCAGCTGCTCAACAAAGCTGCAGAAAAGTTCAAAATATTGTGAAGTATTAAGATGAAAACAGGAGGTTTCTATCATATATAGTCAAGTCAAGTGAAGTAATAAGCAAAGAACACAGGACTGTAAGTTCTTGTAAACACTCTGTTGTGGATAACTATAGATACTAACAAATATTGTGGTCTCAGCAAATTACAGAGATACTGGAACAGGCTCCCCAGGGAGATGGTGGATGTCCCAGGCCTGTCAGTAATTAAGAGGCATTTGGACAATGCCCCTAATATCAAACTTTAACTCTCGGTCAGCGGTGAAGCAGTCAGGCAGCTGGACTTAGATGATCATTGTAGGTCCCTTCCAACAGAACTATTCTGTTCTAGCTGTTAAAGATAGTGTGTCCTTTCTCTTCAGTTGCCTCCTAATCATGCAAAAATCTTGCCTGTGCATCCAGCTTTCTGGCACAACACTTGTATTCTTCCTGCCTGACAGTACATTTATGGGAAACTGGCCAGTTGACTCAAAATCCCTCTCAGTTCTTCAAGCGGGAAGTTGCCTGCTTTTGCGTAATCCACAGCTGTTTAATTTTCTTCAGCTAAGGGCAGAAAGTCATCCCAGCATTTTGGGGGGAAAAAAGTCTTCTTAAACTCCCTGCAGGAAGCTGTGTGGTCCATCACTGGCCTCTTCCATTAGTGAATGGGGAACAGGCATGAGAAGAGATAGAGGGAACTTGAAAGCCTGACAACACGGGAAAACCTTCTGTTAGTTCTAGGAATATTACATTTTCTGCAAGGAAAATCTTTATTCCCATGCAGCACTGTGTGTCGCCGAAGCCTTTATGAGTTTAAGTTTTTGCTCCCGTCTGGTAGAAAGTCAAATGTACACAGTGCAATTTTATGTGTAATAACTTTGATTTTCCTAAAGCAGTAGCGGGAGTTGCCATATCAGATTGGAATGCTGTTGCTCTAAACTGCTTAGAACTTTTCTTCAGATAGTCCCAACAATCACGAATATGGTTACAATATTAACCTAGTAGTTATTAATGTGAAAGGTTATTATAATCTTATGGGAGCATGAGATAAAAATGGACTTTCTCCCAAAAATACCAACTTCCCCCCATCGTGGACTGTGTTTTCCTTTCTGTTATCCAGAAAGCTTAAGATGGATGGGAAACCATTAAATAATTCAGCCTCACTTTCCATTTTTTACAGATTATAAATATCACCTGTTCATCCAGGTTGAGCTTAGTCATCTTTGATGAATAATGCATAATTTGTGCATGGGTAAATAATATATTTCAGAATCATAACTAGCTTTCATTGAAAGTCATACAGGTGGTTTTGAAAATTTTACTCATCAAAGAAGAGTTTAAGTGTTCCAGCGCCTGATGTACTTGGTTTTCTGGAAGTGTATAGAAAATAAGTGAACTGAAGGAGATTACTACAGTTGTATGATGGAAAGAATACCTAGGTTATGGTTATGAATAGAAACTCCCTTGGCCTTTTGTAAGTCCCATAGCATTGCAACAGGTAATGCATTTTATGCACCAACCTGGCAAGTTAAAAAAAAAAAAAAAAACAAAACCTCCAAAATCCCCAACCTTGCAAGCACAAAGTGTGATCTTTCTCCTTTTCTTCATTGTCGTAGTTGCAAATACCATGGAACGCTATTTGAAGCCTCAAGTCCTGTTAGCATGTTTGTATAACTGAAATGTTAGAGGAAGATTTGGGATGCGAGCCCAGATTCTGGAACTTTTTTATTACTATGCTCAAGGAAGAAATACATTTAAGGTAGTGAGTGCTACAGGCCAAAGCTTAGTGGATTTTTGCCATGACATTTATGCAATGCCATCTGAAGTGATATAAGACTGGAATACATAATGTTCCTCCTCTAAAACATCATCTTCAGCTCTCTGGCTGTGATCCAATACACAGCTCTTGGCCTTGAAGAAAGCTACAGATCTGGCAGTTTCCAAGACATCTCCCTGACTCATTACTGGAAAGAAGAATCCACCTTTGCTAAAACATCAGGAGAAGTGGGATCCTCAGCAGTGATGTTTATAAGGCTGTCCTTGGGGATTAAGGTGCCGCTGGCACTGCTCACCTGTATGATTGCAGATCCTATACGGTGATGGTGGTTGAATGACATGAGTAGTTAGGTCAGAATGCATCCTGATGCTAAGCTGCTTGTAAATATTTATCACAAATTATTAGAGCAATTTTGTTGAGTTTTTTTTTCCCTTTTTAATTGTTATAAAACTTGAAGACCTATTTCCACTGTAACTTCACTGATGTATTTGTATCACAGTGCTGCAATTCTTAACCCATTCATCTTGCCTTCACCCTTTCCCTGTTCACACGCATGTACACAGGCACTTCCTTATAAAACCTCTGAAAATACAACTGTCTACAGCTGCCTCAGGCCTTTCTGCACCACCACATCAGAGTTGTGTCAGAGTTCATACTCTTCACTTGGAGTAACATCTTCAGGGAAAGACAGAGGGAACTTAGTCTGTCAACAGCTTTGCACTACAACTGTGGGAACTTGTATGACAGAGCAGTTTAATGCCAGTATTTATTCCAGCTTGGCTGGATCTGCTGTTAATTTTCTTTCTAGTCCATGAGAGATGCAAAACATCTATGAAACTGGGAAATCTGGTCTGTAGTATGCAAAAGATAGATTAAGTGGTGAAATTTATTAGTAATAAAAAGCTATTTTGTCACTGTACCCACACAAACGTGACCATGAATCAGTCTTGTGATAGTACTGCCTGACTTCTTTAAAATAAGCATGGGAAAAAAATAATCTGAGCTTCACTAGAAAAGGGGAGTTTTCAGTAGCCACAATTTTGATGTGCTGGGTAAGGTATTTAATAACCAGATTAAAAAATTACCTGACCTGTATGCAATTTATCCTGGTAATGTTGATCCTTCAGATTAGCTATACAGCCAGCAAATTTCAGACTTTCTGCTGTTCAGGAGTGCTTCTGTGACAAAGGAGGACTCAAAGGTAGCTGTGAGGTTTGATTTTGGCCACATCTCTGATGCAAGCAAGGCCCTTGCTGTTTTCATGGTTACAAGACACTGGCATACACTCTTGCTGCAGTCTTTCTACTTCCTCCATCTCTTGGTCTCTGGCCTCTTCTCCCATGGGATTATCCACATGGCATAAAGACAGTTGCTTTTAAGGAAGGCTCTGTGCACCCTTGCAGCACAGGGTTTTGCAGCAGGGCCAGCATTAATGTATCTACGGTAGCTTAACAGGAATCCTTCCTCCTACTTACAAGATCATGTGCTTTTAAGCAAAATACATGCAGTAATATCCCCAAACTCTTATGCATGTCTTCCATGAAACTCCAACATTATAGTTTTGGCTGAGATTTGACTTTGTGTTCTTCATGTTATGTTAATTAATTTCACTTGCTTATAGACAAACTACATGTCTGTTTAAGTGTAACCACAGTGAGGGATTTTGTTGGTAGCTTGATTCAGCCTGGAGAAGAGAAGGCTCCAGGGCGATCTTATAGCAGCCTTCCAGTACCTCAAGAGGTTACAGGACAGGTGGGGAATAACTCTTTATCAGGGAGTGGAGTGATAGGACAAGTGATAATGGTTTTAAACTGAAGGAGGGGAAATTTAGATTAGATCTTAGGAAGAAATTATTTCCTGTGAGGGAAAAGGTTGCCCAGAGAAACTGTGGAAGCACCATCCCTGGAGGTGTTCAAGGCCAGGCTGGATGGGGCTTTGAGCAACCTGGTCTGGGTGGGAGCTGTCCCTGGCCATAGCGGAAGGGTTGGAACTTGATGATCTTTAAGGTTCCTTCCAACTCAAACCATTCTATGATTCTATGATATACCGTGGTATTGTGCTTCAGTTTAGAAATCTTTCAGTTGGTCTTATACAAACATACTGAACTCACCAGAAAGGCTCCCAGATTTTTGCCAGAATTTTGGATTAATTTAGAAAAATCCTCTTTGGAGCCAAGATTGTCCTTGCACATTCTGAAAAGTGTGAAACTAATGCACATACTTGATCACATGGTGTGCTTTTGGACCTCCCATTTCAGATGCTAACACAGGTTTTCTTATTACTGTTTCAAGGTCAAATGGCTGGTGATCACACCCGACTGGAATTCCACAACATAGAAACTGGAATAATAACGGAGCGACGGTACCTGTCTTCTGTGCCTTCTAATTTCATTGGGCATCTACAGAGTCTTACGTTTAATGGCATGGCATACATTGACTTATGTAAAAATGGAGACATCGACTATTGCGAGCTAAATGCAAGATTTGGATTCAGGAACATCATAGCAGACCCTGTAACATTTAAAACAAAAGCAAGTTATGTTGCATTGGCCACTCTACAAGCGTATACATCTATGCACCTTTTTTTCCAATTCAAAACAACCTCACTGGATGGATTGATACTTTATAACAGTGGCGATGGAAATGATTTCATTGTGGTTGAATTAGTAAAAGGGTATGTATGGATGAGCGTAATGACGAAAGAAGTCTATTCAAAATACATGTATATAGGAGAAATACAAATCTTTGCCTGACTGGACATGTATGGTTAATGAATGTTTCTTCATGTTAAACTTCATATGCTTTATTGTGACTTTTTCTTTCAGATGAAGCTAGATGCCTGAAAAAAAAATGAAAGTAAATAATAGGTATAACTTCTATAGCGTTTACTACAAAGAAGTACTAGTTTATAGCCTTCCTCTTGCTCTCTCTACGTATGTATGCATGTGTTGGTACGCGGAGTGCTTGTTATTTTCCTGAAACTTGGAAATGCATCTCAGTTCATCTAAACGAATGGTGATTGCTCTTGAACTAAGGTTGCTTCCCCATTTGGCATTCATTACTGTCCTCCAGTTTTACCAGAACTACTGAGGAGTATAAGGAAACAGGAAATACTAGAAATATTAATTAGTGACCCCTTGCTATGTAAAGAAAAAGGAAACTTTTCCATTTTTTTCTCTTTTCCCAGGTATTTACACTATGTGTTTGACTTGGGAAATGGTGCAAATCTCATCAAAGGAAGTTCTAATAAACCTCTGAATGACAACCAATGGCATAATGTGATGATATCAAGGGATACCAACAATCTCCACACTGTGAAGATTGACACTAAAATCACAACACAGAGCACAGCAGGAGCCAGAAATTTAGATCTCAAAAGTAAGTATAGTAATTCCTGTATAATGTACAGTGAGGGTCATTGCAGAATGATAAACTGAATCAATCATGTATGTAAAGTGCAGCATCATTTTGTAATGCCATCTGAAATGTTTTATTTGATAGTAATTAATACAATCACAAGAGATGACATCTTTATGTTAGCCTGACCATGCCAATACAATGCAGTATTTTGATATCATAAAGAAATCTTGTAAATAAAACAATCTTATGTGGCAGTCCTCTAATGAACCAGTTATAAATACAAGTTGCCAGATGTTTTGAACCATAGACATATACTCACCTAAATATTCAATGTTTTGTCATTTCAATTGCAAGGTGGGATACATTTTGTTTGATAGCTCTAAACATATATTTTATAGGTCAAGCTAGGTTCTTAAGATCCATTTTTATAAACTAAACTGATACATATATATATGTATAAAGTTGTAAGGACGGGCTTCTGAAAAGCTAATTTACATTGGAGGAAAAGATCTTTTCTTAAAGGATATATAAGTATACTTTTAAAATACTGCCTACCTAATCAGACATAAGAAAATACGTTCTGGTCATGTAAGAAAGTATTGTGTATTTTAGCATTCTTTATAAAAGTTCTTGTTAGGAAAAACATAATTTCATAATAGTGAAAGAAAATTTAATATTTTAAAGGCCAGGATGTTCAAAGTAGTTATTAATATTCCATCAAGAACTTATTCCTTGCTGGATTTTCTTTTAACTACCTCTGAGTCACAGATAATGAGCTGACCTTAGTAATTATTCTGGATTTTGTGATAATTCACATGTTTGCTTCACTTGAAAGTGCTATTAAGTTTGCAAGAAAGACTCTGAAAACTGTATCTTGCTATGTTATAATCTTCAATAAGAGCCTCTTTATCAGAAATGCTTGGTTTACAAATTAGAGTTTTTTGAATGGCTGATGCTCCATTCTCAAAATTGTACTTCAAATTTGTACCATGTGCTTTCTCATTTTTGCCTTCTTGTAAATATCTGCGGTGTTTATTGAGGCAATTTAATATTTCAAAGTTATTTTTGATGCTGTAGAAAAAACACCCACCTTATTCTTTCACGTTTTGTTGCAATAATAAGTAGTTCCTCTGCATATGTGTAATCTGGGGTTTTTTCCAACTATATTAATTAGACATGAGTAGGAAAAATATCCCTGTTAAGAACAGATAATTGAATTAACACAGTAATTTCATTTACACCATCTTCAAACTGCAGGAGGTGGTTTGGTATGCTGCTGTATTTAAGAATAGAAAGTTTGAACAATATGCTTAATAAAGGCACTAGAGGGCACTGTTATTTCACTAAATGCACTGTTTAGTGCATTCACAGAGGAAGCTCATCAGCGAAGATAACTTGTAAAATCCAACATTCCTTTGTTTTCTTCACTTTGAAAATTCTACTTTTACTTTACCCTTTTGAAGTAAAACTGTATCCATAGCCGGTATATTTTCTAACCTTGAATTTCAGTGGAAAAAATACTGAAGAGCATGAAAAAACATACTGATATTTGAAGCAAGGAAGGTGAATTGTATCAGGTGCTGCTTTTCTGTAATTCACCACCCAGGAAATGTGGCTAGTAAAAGAATAACAAGCCTGACATATTCAGGACAGTAATATATAGTAAACGTCTTTCTCAAGCTGTTCTAGCGTACAGAGGTCCTCATCCTCTGTCTTCTTATAGGAGTATGTTTCTTTTTTTTTTTTTTCAATGTATTCTATTACATTTTGCTCAGTCAGCTGCCTTTAAATATGGCAAAGCATATGCCATAATTTTTGTTGGATTTTTGGGGGAGTTCAAGCTGATACGTTTGAGTCAGGGGCTAAAAAGCAGGTTTATTATTTTTTCTTCTGTTGTATTCAGTTGAAATGCCTTCCCGTATCTTGTTCTTTCTATTTTATGTCAGTGTTTCTTGTGATGACACATCTCTGTAATGCTATAAACAACCCATACAGTTTACTGATACAATTAGCTATGATTAATTCATAATCCTGTATTATTTTACCCCTAGCAATGTAGCAAATTCAAAATTAAACTTCCTGGTAGTGATATCAATAATTCTGTTTAACCTGAGTTAGCATTGGGTGAAATATAAACATGTACAGATAACACAGAATCTGCAGCCTTTCTGAGTAACTGTAGAGTTACCAGATTTTAGATACTGAAAGCCAAGCAAACCCTGGAAAGATAAATCACATATATGCAGGTTTTATGCAAATACACAGTGAATTCAGTATGAAGATAGGACACAGATTGTGTTGTAGTGCCTGCACAGCGTGCCAGTTGTCTGGGAAAGCAGATACTTGCCATAAAAGTATGGGAGAGAATTTCTACTATACGTTTCCTTTTGGGTGTAGGATTTGGCCATATAACATAGCAAGTTCATTATTTACAGACATGGGTTCCCTGCATAACCTCTGATATAGTGGATTGGAGTTGGATACCTGAACACTTGTATTAAATTCTCCAGCATAATTGTTGCTGTAATTAAATGGGTAAATTATAAATTGGAGACAAATAAATGAGTGAAACTAGTTCTGTGTTTGGATTTCAATGAACTGTGTTATTTTTCCTAGCAGAGAAAATTAGCAAAGTGTACTTGGGTGCAGTTCTGACAGATAACCCATGAAGATAAATGGGTCTTAACAGCAAAGACAACACAGCTCAAGGCTGCCAGTGCTCAGTTACGCAGCAAATTTGCTTTCCTGTATGTCATGGGCAGATTCCCTGTCCTGCTTTCAGTATGGCTCAGATGCTTCTCTTGGCTACAATTCAAGGCCTTCACAGACCAAAATAGTTGGGTGGAGGGTATTTCTTGCTTGCTGTACTTGATGCTGTGCTGTTAGGTCTTGAGGGGTCTGAGAAATGCAAGGGAAATAAGTGGAATTTGACTCGTGCTCTTGTTCCCCACTGTTGCCAAAGAAAAAGTGTCCCCTTTGCTCAGACTGCAGGTATTACATCTGTAATGGCTCTTCCCCCCTATATTTTCTTCCTGTGGTGTGGGAAATTGGAGTTCTGTCAGAATTTATTTTTTTAATGAATATTGGGAGACACATCATCTGCTGTTGAGGAGGGACATCCTTTGTATCCACTTACCTCCTACACACACAGGGGCTACTTTAATCCCCAAAGTTTTCATCCATTTTCTTTAAACAGCAAACATGCAAAAACTTACAAGAATTCATTCAGAATGACTGTCAGAAAATAAAAATATTTTAACATTTTAATTGTTTATAAATTGAGATGAAAAGTTGAAATATTGCACTCTCACAAAACAAAAGGCTAAGGAATGCTGCTGTTATTTTAGATTTAACAATAATTGCAGACTTTTCTAGGCATTTGTTATTTCGGTACTCCACTATCCTATCCAATTCCAAGCTCTGTAGCTGTGATGTACCTTCCAGGATGAGCTGCAGCTATCCAAATTTTGATATTAGGCTGACTATATTTTCTTTTTGAAAAGAAATCACCATTGCAAAAAAATCCTACCCAATACAATATTTACGGCTTGGTTTTTTGCTGCCTGTGCAGCATTTCATATATCTTTAAGACTCGCTTTTTTGAAATGGCATCCATACTTTCAACCTGTCCTACTCTGTTATTTGCTTCCACATGGCCTTCCTTAGTGTCAATTTTAGAGTCCATTGTAAGTTATATGTTATTCCTGTGCTGTTATATCATTGCATCCTCAAAAAATACTGCTCATATTAGAGCATACATCACGATCAACTTCCTTGGATTTAAAAATCTTGTCTGAGTCTCTTGTTTGTTTTATTTTTGTAGCTTTTCACTGGCCACTGGTTTCCTCTATTCCTTTGTGAGTTATGGATGCTGTTGCTCTATGTATTTGCCTTTTTGTTTTCTGTTTTCTCTAGTAATGTGAAAACATCTTAGTATGAAGCATCTGAAAGATAAGTAATCATATTAATTTCTCGTATCACCACAGAGGTTTCACAAATGCACTTTAAATATGCTTCTTCCGTGTACTGCTAATCACTCTGCAATCGATCTATATCCTTGTAAACTTTTAATGCAATTAACTAAATTATCAGTAGAACTACTAGCCTGGCATATTCATTGATGATTTGTAATACTCACTTAATCTATTGATATTTCATTTGCCTGTCAAAGTAGGTTATTCATGCTGTGCAAAACTGAGCTAAATTAGTCTTGATCATAAGAAGATTTCTTGTTCCAGCAATGGAAATTAAAAATGTTTCAATTTCATATAATATTTGTCCCTGTTGTTTTGTATTGAGCCCATTATTATTGTTGTTGCATTATATGTTCTTCTCTATATTATAAGGTCTCTATCAATGGCAGTGGTCCTTCATATTTTTATTACTAAAAAACACATAAAAGTATTTTATATAAAAATGCAGATTTGTATAAATTAACAAGTATTAAAGCTTAAATTTCTCAAATAAACATATATTGGCTAATTGTAATGGCCTTGCCACTGGGCTGTAAATGCTTCATATAGAAATAATGTTCGGTTCCAAATGCAGAGTTCCAGCTACTGTCAACAGCAAATAGATCTTCCTAATGTGACCTGTTGGAATAGACGATGGCAAATGCAGCTGTTGTCTTCCTGACAGAGTTGAGAAACCAGCCTCTGTACTGCTGGGGAGGAAAAAATAAGGGATTTATTCTATGAGAGCTAGAGAGAACTCTTCTATGAGTAGCAAAGATATACAGTCAGGTTTAGCAACTGGTGATGGGACAATTTGGCCTAATGCAAATTCCTTTATCCTTCATTCTCTGCAACTTGTCACGTACTGCTTCTAAACAGCTCTGCTGCCTACCAGAATGTGAAAATAATTTTGGCAATTCTAAGCCTTCAGGAATTGTATCCAAATTTCCAAACTCTACTCCATTACTTCTGGACTAAATATAAAATTAAAGAAAATACTCTAGTGCTTGTGCTGGGTACTGTGAAGTTCACAACAGTGCTGTGGTGTTTCAGATAACTCCATGGTGAGAGAAAGATTTTGCTTCTTGCTGCTTCTTCCCTGCTCTTTTCAGTGTCTTACACACATACAGATATATAGATGATGTTCAAGACCAGGGTGGATGGGGTTTTGAGCTACCTGGTCTAGTGGGAGGTGTCCCTGCCCACGACATGGGGATTGGAACTCCATGACCTTTAAGGTCTTTTCCAACCCAAACTATTCGATGATTCTGTGATTTGCCTACATTCCTAACGCTGTTTGGCAAGAAAGTTATTACCATTGCTGATTGTGGAATTTCTTTCAGACCCTTGTGGAATACTAAGTAAAAGTTATCCTGAGGCTAATACAAGAAGCATGTATGACCTTAAAACTTAGACAAAAATCTGGATATTTAGTGTAAATACATCCCACTGAATTCTAGCATCTCCTCAGTCATAGACCTTGGTATTCTGACTGAGCTGTCCTTTTTGTCCTTTGTATCCATCCTCAGAGCCTGGAGGTGATTTTCCTCATCAGAGCTTGGTAATATTATATTAAAAATTGCTCTCTGCAAACCTACATTCAAAATAAGAACATTCAACCTGTCAGCTTTTAGGTAGCTTATGGTTATGTAAAGAATCATCCCTGAAGTAGTAGTTAAAGGAAGAGATTTGTAGATGATGATCTTTGAGGTCTAGGATGCCTGTTGGAAAGAACAATTCCTTGCTCTTTTGAAAACAATCTCTGATAAGAGCATATGTTGGCTATTAAAGTGGAGAGAAGAATATCAAGAGGAAGGGAAATCTGTGTATACTGTGCTGTGAAAATGCTTGCTTCATTAGATTTTGTCTATTTTTCAGATGTATACAATGTACAAAAGTGGTCAGAACAAGAAAGAAATGAAGGACATTTGATGTGCTTGAATGCCTCACCTCTCCACCACAGCTATCCCCCTCATACAGACTAATTGGTATAGCATCAATTCTGTGGGAGATGGATTACCATGCACATTTATATGGCAATTAGAATTTATTATTTAGCATTTAACATGCATCACCAACATTCCTCTCAGCCCATTGGAAAAGCAGGCTGCTTTGCTTTTAAATCTGTTTAATCTTTTTTTCAATGCCAGTGCTTTCCATGTAGTCTTCAAGGGGAGAAAAAGAAGCAAGGAGAAATAAAGTGGCTGGGAATCAGAGAGTTGTGGATTTTAAACTGGAGAAATGTAGGGGAATATTCAGACTGGAGCACTTACCTTTTGAATATCTGCTTCTGTTTAGTGGAAAGGACACTGTCATGTTGTTGCTTTCCCACACACACACACTCTTTCTATCATGCAGATTGACTTGCTTGTGAAACATAGGCATATTTGCATAACTATTGAGCAGTTCTGAACAGAGCCAAAAATTGTAATAGGAATGAAAACTGAGCACTGAAGGGTGAATGTGGAAGTGGAGAGCGCATCCAGCAGAGCTGAGATGTAAAGCAGTGAACAGCACAGCACTAGCATGAGGAGAAGTTTCTAGACAGAAACATATTTGTACCAAATGCAGGAAGTCTTCAATGTGGTCATAAAAGTAGTGTCGTTATAAGGTAGAGTGTTGGAATCAGGAGACTTGGAAAAAGGTAGAGCAGGAAGTATATCTCTAGTGTGGACAGCTGTAGAAATTGATGTCAGTAGAAATCTGTGACATTCTTTTCCTGGTGTACCCATCAACTGTAAGTTCTTTCTGGTACCTCTTAATTCTCACTGCCTTTTTTTTTTCTGTCAGTGGGGATTAAGGCGCAGCGCTACAATGAAACTGTAAAAAGAACAGTATAAGCCAAAGGAGGATATATCTTCAAAGTCAAGTTTGCCTGACAAATAACTACAATATGTCATATATGCCAATAAGGGTGACTAAGGAAAACTTACAGTAGTAGCATTTCAGTGCTAGTGATTCTGTTTTTTGAATACCTTTAATGAGGTATTCAGGGAAGATGCTGAAAGCAGAGCAGAATTGGGCTGAAAATACCGCTTTTGATATTGCTTCCTGAAAGAGCAACTTGTTAACCCCTAAATTCCTTTTTTACCTGTAATTGTTTTGCTTTGCTTGGTTATCAGTATAAGGAATGTGGAAGAGAAGGCACTACTTGTCACATCATACAACTTCGTCTTGCCCAGAGTATTTGAAAGGATGGATAATTCAGTAGGTTCTGGACAAGTAAACTGGCCACACTTTCCCTTTTCTAGGTGAGAGAGAGTCTAAAAGGGATGGAATTCATTGCTCCAACAGAAGAAATATTTGAAAAGCCCACTTTTCTTAAAAAAAAAAAAAAAGAAAAAATAATAAAAAAAAAATCAAATCACATCAAAACCAAAACACTTCAACCACAAATCAATACTGAAGCTACAGAATGGACTCTGAAGTGACTAAGTAGGCATAAAGCACTAAGTTTATATGTTCGTGTCTTCCCTCAAGTGCACTTGCAAGTGGTAGACAGAATTCAGTCATGCTTTGCTCAGGCACCAAACAGGCCTGTGAATGTGCAACAAGTGTATATTTTCTACAGTAAAGGGAGATTTGAAATGCCATATGCTGGAGCGTATGTGTTGCAGAAGTTGTGTGGATGCAGCATCTTAGTCTTTGTCAACTGTCCTTCAGTTTATTATTGCATTAGGATCACAGCAGGCTTCTTGATTTATTAAAAAAAAAACAATTATATTTCACCAACATTTTTAAAGGATCCAATAAGTTGTTTTTTTTTTTTATATATGGAACAAAAAGTAAATGTTTAGCCATGAATAATGAAAACGGAGAGAGACTCTAGAATTATCACTCATCTGCTATTCAAGCCCAGTTCCTTTTCTAAAGTGTGTGTTGAAATCCCACATCTGAAGGAAAAGTCACCAGTTTACTCTGCCTGTTGCATGAAGTAAATGGTATGTAGGTGCTTTTGTATATTGTAGAGGGGAGAAGGTCATTAAGGAGAAGTAGGCTCCTATATTTCATTGAATGCCAAAGGCATCTAGATGCCTACCTGACATTTTCATTTGAGACAGTATCCCTTGATTCAAGATTGGGACATGGTCTATTGTGTTTAAGTCAGTGCATATTCAGCTTGTGTGGGAGTAATTTATTTTCACATTCCAGTTGTCTCAAAAATACCATGAGTTGGGTTTGTGTAGGTCTCCTTTTGTTCAGTTCCACCCAATACTTCATTGTGCAGCTATTAAGACACTGCAACGTGATTTCTATTGATCTTGTAACAGCAAATCACCTGTTTTATGAAGGACATGAAGAAAGTGAACACTTTTTTCTTTTGAGACTAGACTTTCCCTACAGTATTTCTCAGGCTTTGCAGTCTTCATTCCTCTTTGCCTGCCTGAGGGAAGAAGCTGTTATATGCTTGATCATTTTGAAATAGAGTGTTTGGAGAAAAGTGTGCCTGACACCTTGGCTTCAGCACAGCCAGATGTTCCTTTGTATTCTCGTATGTCATATAAAGGAATTGCAGAGATGCCTGTTGTGCCTTCAGAACCCACCATGATATGCCAGGGCTATCCATCTCTTTCTTGGGGAGCAATACCATTCCAGTGCACTGCAGAAGCACTCTTGTTCCTAGCCATAGTAATGATTTAGTACCATGCAATATTAGAAAAAAGACAGAGAAATGTCTTCTAAAATGAAGGAGAAATTAAGAGAATAGCTGAAAGTACAGTTGAAACCAGCAGCACAACAAGACTCAAAGGGAGAATATCTGCTTTTGGAGAGAGTGATGGATTTGAAGATGCCTTTGTGCAGCTATATAAAAACAATTCCAGGGATGTTGTCTTTATGGGTTACAAAAAAAGCCAAGCCAAAATTCCTCCTATGGCTTTATTTCCTGCTTTTTGTTCTGTTTTCATTTACACATGGAACCAATTTGAATGAATAGTGTTCATTTCTTGTCAAGAACAGTGTACAAGAAATGAACACCAGATACGTACAGCAAAACATACAGATTTTGGAGAGTACAAGAGTCTAACTATATCCTGGTTAAACTACTTAAGTTTAAGACTGAGAGGGGATCTCATCAATGCTTATAAATATCTAAAGAGCAAATGTCAAGAATCAGACTCTTCTCAGTGGTGCCCAGCAACAGGACAAGGGGCAATGGGAACAAACTGGAACAAAGGCAGTTCCATCTGAATATATGGAAAAACTTCTTTATTTTGAGGGTGCCAGAGCACTGGAAGAGGCTGTTTAGAGAGGTTGTTGTTTCCTTCTCTGGAGATATTCCAAACCCACCTGGATATGTTCCTGTGCAGCGTGCTCTGGGTGACCCTGCTTTGGCAGGGGGATTGGACAAGATTTGGTCTCCAAAGGTCCCTTCCAACCCCTACAATTCTGTGATTCATGGATATGTATATACATATTATTGTTTTCATTTTAAATGCCTAGATAACAATTCTTTCTCTAATAGTGCTTGAAGAAAATGATAGTCTAATTTGTTAAATTCAATTAATAGTTTTTGCCTGCTAGCACGTAAGAATTCTTGGGTGTCAACATGAATCAGGAAAGGAGGAAAGTCTATGAGGCTGACCTGTCAGCAACATCAAATATTTCTTTTAGTTATTCAGAAAAGAAATAAATACAACAACATCATCAATTTTTATTGTACATTTCTTTGCTTTAGTATTTGCAAAGTTCTTATTTTGAAGAAATGCAGAGATTTGGGATAAAAAAAGAGATGAATTATTACAGAAGGATTTGGCAGTATTTGTTACACCAACAGTTGTGTGTGACTCACTGTTGTGTGGTGTTCTGTGTGGTTTTGCATAAGTGTGATTCCAATAATGTATACATTGAGAACTTGGGCTCATTTATTAGCTAGCAATTTGTTTGTGTTAAATTCACTTGTTCTTCAAAGCAAGTATCAGCTCTAAGTCAGAAAAGAGATACACTGGTGTAAATAGGAAAGCTCCTGTTGGAATAAATGAAGATCTGCATTACCTGCGAAAGATATAAATTAAACCCACTAAACTCTTGTCTTTACCAGTGCTTAAAATTAACCAGTGCGTTTATTGCCATGATATGTAGGTGTAGCTCTGGAAGTGCTGCCTTGCAGTTGATTCCTCTGTGCTGCAGTGAACGTGGCAGTACGAACCACTGTAGCAAACTTATTTTTTGGCCTCAGAAAAATGAAGAGAGGAAACAATCTTCCCTTCCTAAATAAAAGAGTATAACTCTGTGTACTGGCTCCTAATACAAGTAAGAAGAGAGCTGTGAGATGAAGGAGTATCTACTGTCAAATAAAGCTCTTTATTTGAAGCTTCTCCAGAGACGAGAAGGAAGTCTTGGAGCATTCTCTTCCCTTACCTGCTACTTTATTTATGCCAGTTGATATATTTTAGATACATAGGTTATTTTCCTTTACAAATTAAGGAAAGTCCGGGTGGTTGTGAAAAAGAAAAAAAAAAGAAAGAAAAAAATTTGGTTTTTTTTTTTTGTAATACATTTTAAAAAATCAAAATAAAATTCAGAATAACATACATACATGAAAGATAGTAGCTAAACTTTAGTTCCAAAAACTGTGGTTAGCAATGTAAAATGAGCATATCCTTTTCTATATGCCGTTAAAAAATGCTCATCTGTTGAAAGAAAGAAATAGAAGAACTGCATTTTCTATTGTACACAACTCCTGAAATGGTCACATGTTTTCAGTGGTATCAGTGTTATAATAGTATCACATTTATTCTTTAACTAGTTTAGATAGTGTCATGATTTCAAACTACTGATTTGATAAACCTTAATTAATTAAATGACTTACATGTAATTCATGAAGGTAAATAGGCACAAACTCAACAAGAGGTTAATCATTACTCTCAGTATTAAAGCTGTACTTACATAAGTGAAAAAGAGGAGAAAACCTAATAATTTGTATCATACTGTGTTGATTCCTTTGATCTCTATTAGTGGGAGCAAGAACAAGTTTTACCTTTGCTGGACCTCTGGTAATGCACATGAAATATACAAATATTTTTATTAACAACATTTTCTGCAATTCTGCCTTGTTTGAATTACTAATGGATTTAGTTTTGTAGGAAAATGTTTCTACGTTGAGATGAAGGTGAAAATGAAGCACGTGATTAAGTGAAATAAAAGTAGCTATGCAAAATGTTTTTGATGGCAGACATGAAAAATAACCAACTGATAAAATTTAAATAGCTGTAAAAACCCCCACATTTAAAAAAAATCTGAGTTTTTCTTCCAGAGCCTATTCCTCAATAACATTTGGTCTCTGAGGGAAAGTGTATTTTTATGCCATCAGCAATAACTCATACCACACGAATATTAAATCTGGGAAAGGTTTAGCCCGTAGTCATAAAAAGTACTTGTAAATAGTTTATAAAAGATGAAGTCTAGTAGTCGATATGGCTGCTCAATACATATGATATGTGTTCGTGTAGTGTATTAGCTAATACAAAAGCAGAACTCAAATTGTTTTTAACATCAATAAAGTTAAAACATTACCCAGAACATGTTTTTGTTTGTGGAAACTGTATCTTCAATAGTATAAAATGATCAGTTCAAATTATCAATAGTCTTAAGCAACTAAGTGACTAAGAGAGTTACAGTCTATTTAAACTCAACTTAATGTATGGTGATACCTATTGGAAAATATTGTATATATATTATGTATGTCTATATAATATAGTGTATATTTTAAGGAGCAAATACTCTGCATTCAGGTTCCTATGCTGGCACACTGACCCGAACATCTACCAGCCATTAATCATAACTGACAGTTGCTATATGACCACATACAGCAATCTCAGTATGCTTGAGGGATGGATCTTAGGAATTAGCAGGGGATCAATTTGGAAGTTTGAGGTTTTAAAGGTTTAACCAATCACAGAATAAAAATGGTTGTTTAGGCAGTATACACATTGGGAGGTTTAAGAAGAGGTTGCCTGTGTAATGCCCAACAGACTAAGTTTAAACTTTTTTTCGCACTGGTGTGATTTTCTTAGTATTGTTCTCTGGAGTTCTCTCTTTTAAGGCTGCTGGAATCAGTTGAGATTAATTATATCTGTATGTTGTGTCCTGACGATGACTGAAAGCAAAGAATTTCAGGTAGCCTGGAAGGGTCTTTCTACCTGAGAAAAAGGTGAAGAATATTTATCATGAGGCAAGAGTTTTTACTTCGTTTCAACCAATTCAGGTGGTTGAAAAATACAGAAGTTTTTCTCCTGTGAATCAGTTACATCCCATTTGTGGGAACATATGGATCACCATATTTTGATCTGTTATGTCTAATATCATGCTTCTGAGATTTATACTGTACCTGAAAGCTCTATAGGAAAGCAGTATCTTATTTTTCAAATTATCTACATGGAACGAAGAAAGCTTGAGTTTTCTTAGCACACGATGCTATAATGATTGCTAAGGCTTTTGGTTGGGTGGATTATAAAATTAATAATATGCATGTTCCTGAGCCTTTTATCTCCATTTCACTAATTCAAATGCAGTTGTGTTTTAGGGCTAGTACGTAGTAACTAAAAATTGTTCACAGTCTGATAGACATTTGTTTGTTTCAGGCAGTTTCCTTGCAGGAAAACTGTAAACCATTGCAAACAGCACTAAATTGCACTCCCTTGGGAACAAGCAAGTTTGCCCAGAGAACCAGGAAAAGGTGTGACTGCAGTTTACACCCATGAGGGGGAGATTAAAATTAGACGCATGGGGTAGTGATGATAGCTAGTACATTTTGAGTTCTGTCGCTATAAAATCTGCCTACAAAGCTTGATAAACACTTAGGCAATGAACAACTTTGCATTTGAGGTGATGCAGAAATACTTTTTGGTACATCCTGTAGCCCAGGCTCCAAAATCATCCAGACTGGGGGACACAGCGGAAAGCACAATGTAGATTAGAATGTATATTTAGATAGTCTATTGAAAAATTATGCTAGCACAAAGCATAGAATCATAGAATCACAGAATGGTTTGGGTTGGAAAGGACCTTAAAGACACCTTAAAGATCATGGAGTTCCAACCCCGCTGCCATGGGCAGGGACAACTCCCACTGGACCAGGTTTCTCAAAGCCCCATCCAGCCTGGCCTTGAACACCTCCAGGGATGGGGCATCCACAACTTCTCTGGGCTCATGTGATCAGTGAGGATTTAATGTATAGGTAGGGTAAAAATTTTGTCACTGATTGATGCTTGAGAGTTGGATGCCCCCATAAGCACCTTCTTTCAACAGGTTCAGTGCTTGTCAGCAGCAGGCATGGTCCTGTTCCTGTGTGCCTAAAAGTGGCTGGCTCAGTACGGGTGCTCAGAACACACCCACCAAGCTTGCAAAGACGGCTGCTTTTTCTGAGTTAGAGAATAAAAGAACAGGACAGTTAACTCATGCAAGATGTCGGAAACGGCGCATTTATTCCTTTCTGTCTGTGACTGAAGGAATCAAGCGCATCTTGCCTGCCAGAAGGATTGAAGGGCTGTGTTCACGCTGAGCTTGCTTCCCCTCTGAGGTCAAGCAAAGCTCAGATTTTTTTCTGCAGTGTGTCTTTAGCAACAGGTATGGAAAGCACCTGGTTAAACCTATAGTCTGACACTTAAGGAACACTTTAGGGAGGCAGGTTATGTTTGTTTGTGAGATCGCTGTTTACAGTGACATCAAACAGAGGCACAGCCTGAGTTGTTTTAAAACAAACAAACAGAAAGCATCCTCTCCCTCGTTGTTTAAGAAAAAAGTATAGTTATGTCCTTGCAAATTAAATCTATGAATTAGTCAAAGGAAGAAAAGCACTAGCCTTCAGTGCTGCGTAAGTTGTCTGAGGTTCATCAGAGAGCTGTTCCTAGTATGTGTCTGCCACAGGAATTATTCTTGACGATAAAATTCTGTTTGCTCAGTGTGCAGATTACCACTTTAAAGGCATATAATTCACTCTGTTCCTACATGATGGACACAGGTTATGAATTTTGGTGGGAAGAATCAGTCATTTCACTGCTTAAGAATAGTATCCCTTATTTTCTCATTAGATGTGTCTCTAAAGCCTGTATTTCTTGGCATGTTTTTGAATGGATGATTCCAGATATATGGACTTTTGGTGGATCTTGGTGCTCCACTTATTGCCCTTTACCTCAGTCTGCTGGATCCATAATTGGGATGATCTGTGGTCAGGATCCACAAAAAGGCTAACGAGATGCATCAGTGCTTGATGCATTTCTAGATGGAGATTCTGTGACTCATTCTTCATCTGTGAAATAGATGTGTTTCCTGTATATATGAGGTGGTACATAAATAACATGTCCAGGTAATTAGTCATACAAACGTGAAGTTTACATACACATTTGAAAAAATATAGTTATGCAGTGGCTTTTCACATCATATATACCATTGGGGTTTTCTTCTGTATTTATTTTGACAAATGTTTTTCTGAGATACTTGCCATTCAGCACAAAAAAAATAATCCCAGAAGATCAAGCAGGTTAAAGATTCTAAAATTGTTCTTTTTTTTTCTGTATCTTATATATCTTTCTCCTTAACAGGTGACTTGTATATTGGAGGAGTGGCCAAAGAAATGTATAAGTCATTACCAAAACTGGTGCACGCAAAAGAGGGATTCCAAGGCTGCCTTGCATCAGTTGACTTGAATGGAAGGCTCCCTGATCTAATATCAGATGCTCTCTTCTGCAATGGGCAAATAGAAAGAGGATGTGAAGGTATTAAATATGCAGATTTATTTTTTTTAATATCATAGTGAAAGCATTGTGCAAAACCTGCAGTGTTTTCTCAGTATGTACATTTTATATGCGGAGATACCATTGTACCTGTTTCTAATCAATCTTGTTTGACCCTTTCTTATATAAAGACTCCATCTTTTTTTAAAGTATTATGGAGACAAGCGTGTGCCTGCCCTACAGCCCAGAGCTTGATCTAAGAGCATGAGTTAACTTCTTAAATGTTTAATGTAGGTTCCATCCTTTTCCAGAGGCAAAGTATTTTGCATGTATTTTGTTTACTTCTGATGTATTTTAGTTAATAATAGAAGCAATAACAATTAGCTTCAATGAAGTACTTTGTATCTTCATAACACTTAGACATTAGCTAATGCTGAGACATTAGCTAATTAATTCAATTTTTAAAGCAGACTTTTGAGTTGATTAATTCAAGGTTAATTTATGAAACTGTCTAAGATCAATCTTCCATCTTCTCTATTTTTGCTCACCCCTGAGATTTATATTGCCTTCCTATCTGAAATCAGTAGCAGCCAAATATGTTTTATCTCACATTTTTTATGTCTTTATTGGCTAATCTGGAATATCAAGTAATTTAAGTAAGAAGAGAAATAGGTGTATTTGTAATTCAGGGGTGTCAATCTCTAGCTAATTTTCCAGCTGTCATTTAATCCCACATTGTTTTTACCATGATTTGTGGAATAATTTAAATCAGTTCTCTGTCCTGCATACATATTTTATTCACATAATTCTGAATTTTGAGACTATGTTCAATTTTACGTGTTCTCCCTTCTCAAGTGCTGTTCTTCTCTGGACAGAAAAATGTGTAAATGACACCCTGGAATTTGAAGTTGGAATCTTGATACTTTTGATATCAAGTTTGTTAAGTTTGCAAATAGGCATTGGGAAAAAAAAAAAAATCCAAGCAGAGCTGGGGGCTTTCCTCAAGCTTCAAGAGATAAAGCTTTCTGGTGGATAAATTCTGTCTCCTCTTCTGTTGTGCCTACAGTACATTTGTACAGGTGCAATTTTGTTGTTCTTTACTTGCTACCTTTAGTTAACAGTATAAATTACATTGATAGCACATGGAGTTCAACCTTGTTTTTCTGTAGCTTTAGTGTATGTTTATTTCTATCAGGAATGGAAAAATATGTATTAATTAGTTTGTTACTGAGATTAGAAAATTAGATTCTGCTTTCTGAATGACGTTAGCAAGTTCCATGCCTGCATTATCCCTTCAGAGAGTCAAAATATGCCTTAATTCCATTATGAATTTCATAGCTTCTTTTGAAATTATGCAATTTTCTAAATGAATTTTATACACTTCAGAGAGTTATTGCCACAGGTCTAGAGTGCAAGTTCACCTTTTAAACCAGTGGCACAACTCAGTTATCAGGGAATTTAATAAAGCTACCAACAGTTTAATAAAACTGTAAAAATATTGTCCCTTTTGGTGGAAAGTCAGCTTTTTGTGACACCAAAATCATCTGACACAAGCAAAATGGTCAAACCAGATGTGCTACCTGGCTCCCAGAAAACTGCCTCATCAGAAGTCTCTTGCCTGCAGAAGAAAAATCTTTAACAGCACGGAATGAAATATTCCCTTCCAACCTTTCTGCTTAACCCCTTGCAAGTTAATTCTCCCATCTCACTTGCCTACTTCAAGTCTTCCTATCTGACCCCATCTGTCAACCTCTTGTCTGCAGACCCTGTATCAGATGTACAAAAGGTTGTTCTGACACCTAAAATATGTTTTAAGTCACTTGTAAATTCAGCTGCCTCCTAGTGCCTCAAGCTGCCCATAGCTCTGCTGCTGTGCACAGAGAGGATGTGTCTCCTTCTGTACAGAGCTGAACAGTTTTCCATCAGGCTCATGCTGCGATGGGGTGAGAAAGCTCTCTAAGTCCCCTGAGACATTGAGTCCAAAGAGCTCAGGACACAGCAGCAGAAGTAATTTCCAAACAATAAGTGTCAGTCACTGCTCACTCTCAAGGCAAAAGGACTGGCTGTACTGGTGAGTGTATGACCTTTGGTAAAACATCAACCCGCTGCAGATCTTTTCCTGAGAAGTTAGACACTTGGTTTTGGTGTTCTTCAGACTCTTACAGAATTGTATTCCCCATCTTTCTAGTTTAAAACAATGCAAAAACCTGAGGTGAAAGCTCTTCTTCTCTCTCTGTCAAACTATGAAGCCATGGTGTACTACTAATTAATTTTACCTGTTAGGATTTTGTTCTGAAAATATTGATATTTCTCAGTAACTTTTCTGTCACAAGTGCATGTTAAAAATTCTTTCTTTGGAAAATTATTTTGCAAACCCACACACGGGATTGGTGTGGCAAGTTGTAAGGCTTGAGTTTCAAAGTTTGAACCACAGGCAGAAAGAGAGCTCTGTTCTCTATCATTGAACATTGAATATAATTTGCACTTGGCTGAATCCACCTTGTTGACAAATTTTCAATGGCTAGAACAGATAGAAACTAACAGCTAGAAATATAAATATGCCAACAAGATCTTCAAATTGTTAACAACAAACCCCAGAGCCAGGTTATCAATGTCAGCCCTGGTAGTCTCTACTCAAATCCATTGTATTTTCTTTACACCCTTCAAATAAAGCAGAATTATAGAAATTGCAGAATAATAAAAAAAATAGTTTCAATATATTTAGGTGGAAAATGTACTGTGTGCATGCATGTGAATATATAATATAATTTTTGTATTAAATGAGCTATATGAAAAGTTTCAAAGTATAAACATACATGAAGATTCCTGGTGGTGAGCTGTGGGATTTGATTTTGGAATATATGGTAAAACATTGTACATGCTACTTAATAATGCTTTTTGTGCAATATATAGCATGTAAGCCCTCTCATAAGACAAATGTAAATGAGAAGCCAAATCCAGTCAATTAAAAGTCTGCAGTGAAGACTGAATAAATTAGAATTTTAAAATAGAATGTGAATTAAAAGGTGAGTGCTTGAGAGAATGTATTACAATATTTTTACTAAATAGCTTAGTTCTGTAATATAGACAGGAAAATATGAACCTGTTATGGTAGATATTATATTATTTCCTGACATTAAACAGTCCTCCCCTGTTCTTTAAAAAACCCAAACACCTGCTTTTATTAAAAGAAATTCTTACATGTAAGCTACCCTTGATGGCAATTTTTGAATAATGACTACTGTGGATAAGCCCAAAGTGCTAAAAAGGTATTTCATAAAAAGCAAAATATCCTGCTTTTTAACAAGACCCAATATGTACTTTTTCCAAATATTTGTGTTTTAACATTCACATTTTAATGTGCCTACAGGGTCCTGCATTTTATGTACTTTTAAGTCCTTGTGACTTTTGCTCTACTTTTGCAGAGATGAAGAAATTTAACGTTGCATAACTGAAGTGTAAATAAATGCATGAATATATAACGTTTAAACACCTACAGATATTTTCACTTCATCTTTGTAAAGTTTCCGAGTAGCAGAATCTGGTGAGAAAAAAAATGTGTCTTCTCTTGTCAGCTACGGGATTCTGTCATTATAATCCCCAGCTCAAGAAAGGGTGATGTAATGCCCAAATGTTTAAACTTCTGGGCTCAGAACTCCAAAGAAAAGGAAATCACTACCCTATGTCTGCCTACTGCAGTCAGTTATAGGCATCATTTACTATTTTTATTTATTATTATTATCATTATCGTTATTGTTATAACAGGAGAAAATAGAGCATCTTTATAGTTTTGCTGAAAAGGGGATGCAGGGTATACTGCCCTTTTTCTTCTTAATTGTGCTGGTTCAGAGGTGTTCTCGAGCAGTACATCATTTAAAGCAAGTGGCCATTGAACTGACTTAAATAATATTGATATGGATTTTTCCTGGAATACCAACAAATCGAAAGAAAATTCCACACTGAGATCTTTGAAGGACCTGTACAGTGAAAGAAGTGTTAGGTGGATTTCTCTCTACGGGGCTATTTAGGTTATTTGTATAATCTTTGGACCAGTTTTGCCCTTTCACCAATGACTAGCAGTGGGAGTTTCAAATGGATACTGATGTGTATTCTTCAATTAAATTTAGGATAATTTTATAATCCCAGAAACAAATTTTGCCTTGTAGTGTCAAGAGTGAGTGTGAAACATGCATGTGAGCTGGTAGTAATCTGTAGTACAGTCGATATTTCAGCCTTCATTCACCAGGCATGAAGAAAGGGCTAGAAAAAAGAAAGTCCAGAGAGGATGATGGTGCTAATTATTCTTGAATTCAGTGTATCTGAACATGACAAATGGCCAGTAGGGATTCAGCCATGCATTTACTGAACTAATGCATTCATATCTATCCAAGGAAGAAAAAAAACCCTTTTAATTTCCCTTCATTACATGTCATCAGCTCTATTAACCATTATATTTGTAGTAAAATACTGGCAAATTACTGCTTTCTTATTTTGGCTTGCCTGAAGATTTATGGCTATTAGCATTAATTTGTTTGCATTATATAGCATTTCTTTCTCTCTTTAACAGCAGCATGCACTTTACTCTGAATGGTTTTTTTCTGTGTTTGCTGCCATTTCAATATTGCTTACTAACATTTAATATATTTTGCTTTTTTTTATTTTGCTGACAAAGTTGCATTGATGAAAGCTGATTTGCAAGGTAGATAGCCCTGTCTGTATTAAACAAGACTGAAACCCCCAATGCACAGTTAGATTTCTGCAATAAATGCTTTGTATATTTCACAGCTAAAGTGTGTTATTTTGTTTTGAGATTTTCTTTCACATGTCTAAAACAATGGGCTACATGAACCTTCATTTTCCAGCATAGCTTGCATAAAGGCTTTCAGTCTTGAATATGTTTGTATAGTGATTGCTTTAGTGCTTTGATCATTCCTTTTCAAATTTCTTTATATTTCAGTAGTCTAGTTATGATTCTCTAGAAATAGAGTAGCTTTGTTTTTCATGCATATGTCATATTTTGGCATGCTACTTCGTTAGTAGTCTGGTTTTCTGCATTTCCCCTTAGAAAATAAACCTGCATGGGATCCCTAAAGCATGTGAATCAGTACTTGTCAACATTCCTGCCAAAGAATCCCAAACTCCTCTTAATTTCAGACCTAAATAATTTAAAATAATTTGTGGGATTAAAAACAATCTATAGTGTAGCTTCATTTTTTTTGTTGTTGTTTTAATTTCATTTTCCAATCTTTACTTCCATCTCTCAGAGCTCTGCTTTCTGTGACATCTGGCCTTGCTGTTTGAAATGTATTTACAGGAAAATAATAACTTTTTTAGAAAACATTATAGCCAGTTAATGGTCTGACATGAGATTAACAAATAACTTGCAACAAAGTTAACCTTCCCCCTGTACCTGGAATAACTCTGCTTCAGTTTGTGTGTTCTTACGCGTATGACATATCAATCTTGAAGCTAAAGTGAAAAATCACCCTTTTAACACTACGAAATCTGCAAGTTTATGTTCGTTTTACTTAGTAACTCTTTGCTCATTTGATTTGAGATGTTGGCAACTAGTTAATGTGCTCCAGTGAGAAACTCCTTTCTTTGGGAAGACAAAGTGCAAGTCCTTTTTTGTGTGTTCTCATCAGGCCCCAGCACAACTTGCCAAGAGGATTCATGTGCCAACCAGGGAGTGTGCTTGCAGCAGTGGGATGGATTCAGTTGTGACTGTAGTATGACCTCCTTCAGCGGACCCTTATGCAATGACCGTAAGTACACTAAAAACTGCTGATCTGAACGTTGAAGAGCTTTAAGGCACCATTCGAAGCAAGTGTCAGAAGCTTGGTATTATTTTAATATTCGATATTTAAATGACCTGACGAAGCCTGTGAAAATCTGTAAGGCTTGTGTGAGTAGCATAGCTAAAATACGCAGTATAAATTTTGGACAATATACAGTATCAAACACTGACAGAATTTGGTTTTATTGCACTTGATTGCATGTCTAATATACTGACGGTTACCTGTTTGAAATTATCCCCTTCCTGCATAAATGTTACAAATCGGGTTTTTTCCCTGATTGAAAAAACCTTTTACATTTTATTATCTTAAACTATATTGTAATTTTGTAGCATTATATCATGAGGGCTATAATTACTGTGAAACAGTTGACAAGGCTCATTATGTCCCTTTGTAGATTTCTTTAGGTGACACACTAAGCATGCCAATAATAAAAGCATGCTGAGTGTTTTAGTTCTTTTATATTTCATCTGAATAAAACTACATAACATACACCAACCATCTGGTCTTTCAGGAAAAGCTTAAATGTGTCAAAAATAAGGGGCCTGACTCACCAATGTCATAATCTAGTTTTATTCCAATCTAGCTTTATTGATCTAAATAGAATTATGCAGAGGCAAAAGTGGAATAGTAATGCAAGAGCCATAATGATCCACGGTAGCAGATTAAAGTGAGCTACTGAGTTTTCTTTTCAACTCATCACATTTTAAATATCCAAATGTTGCACATTTTTATATCCATACGAAAAGGGGATTTCTTTAAGACTAAGCATTTTTATTTCTATTTGTATACATTTGTCTGAATGACTGACTGATTGTAGAACGTGTTGGTATAACTGTCTAGTCAAGCATTTTATATTTGTATGTCTTGCTCTGGTCTTTACTCTGCCACAAGGTACTTACTTGGACAAAACCTAAAATAACAGAATAATTATAATATAAAAAGGTTTTGGCTCAACCTGTATCTAGCACAAGGCTAGAAAATGAATTATATGTAAAAGCTCTATTAATTATTCTCATGAAAGTTTCACTTTTCTCCTTTTGACCATATTTGCAAACTATGGAAAGGATTCATCTTGGTGTGTTTGTCTGCACTTGCTGTCATGGTAGAAATGAAATGTGGTTTCAAAAAGCTTTCAATAATTTGAGCAAAGGATTGAATTCACTTTATATATGTGCATTTGCCCTTCCAAGCAATGTGAGCAATTAGTCATACAGCTAAACATGTATTTTTGAAGACTTTGGTCCCTTATCTGCTACAGGAGAAAATTATTTGTTTCTGTTCTACTTTTAATTTGTTGTTTCCATTCTACTGTGATCCTTGAGTTCTTCTAAAAGTAATAAAAAACTATGAATAAGAAATTGCATATTCCACATCTAGCACAGGAAAAACTCTGTTTATAAATTTGTCTTAGTAGTAGCTGATGTCTGGACCCAGAATATTCTGTGAGGACAGCTACTCCATACATCTGGCAAACTGATAAACATATGTAGAAAAGATATTTATCAATCTGTGAAGCCTCACGTAGATGGCAGCGTTATGGACAACATTACACACAATC
Source organism: Nycticryphes semicollaris (assembly GCA_013400055.1). NCBI lineage: Eukaryota > Metazoa > Chordata > Aves > Charadriiformes > Rostratulidae > Nycticryphes > Nycticryphes semicollaris. The sequence goes on along the minus strand of VXBJ01003369.1, from coordinate 378,977 downwards.
AGATAATACTCAAAATACTATTTCTAATGATGGTAAAGAAGTACCTTTAGTACATGGTTGTAAAAAATACTCCAGGTAAATCTATTCTTTTTTAAATTTTCTTCTATCACAAACATGAAATACAAATTTTATCCTAGATATGCACGTTTTATAATAGAATGCAGAGTCTGGTAAATACAACACATTTGGTAACTGCTTTATCTTGGCTCCTCAGATTAGTTCGGACACATAAAATCTGCAAAGCAAATCTAACCAGAGAGATTTTTCATAATGGTGTATGTGGGGGAAAGGAGCTCCTAAACTGTTCTCTGCTGTATTTAGGAAGCACATAATGGGAAAGAGAAACTATGAACTATTAGTACACTTTTTTAACAACTTGCGCAGGCTGCACACCAGAGTATAAACTTCTGCAGCACTGAAGTAAGACAAATTCCCTTCACATGAAGAAATGTTATCTCAGCGGCAGGTCTGGAATACCACCTGGTTGTTGCTGAAAAACCCATCCCCCCTTCAGGAGGTTTTAGGTGTGTTCCTGAGTGGCGTCTGTGAGTGTGTTCCCACTGCAGACTCTGCCTGGAGCAACTCTTGGTGACAGAAGCTGAAATCTAGCCCTTGGCTTACATTACATTTCAAGGTACTGTTTTATGTAAAATGGAGTCTTTGGGATGTCAAAATCTCATATGTAGAGATTTTTTTGTTACCAATCCCCAAAATTAACCATTGTCAGTGGTCAGAAGAGAAACAGTTAAGAGTACCTAGTTTATGGAGACATGTATCCAGCCTGTATTGTATGTCCAGGACGAGGTGTTGGCAGCAGGGGCAGCAGGGTGGCCTCAGTGAGGAGAGTCCGGGACTGCCTCATGCTGGGCATAGTCCCACCACAGGGCATGGCTGAGTCCCTCAGCCAAGATGGTGACACCTCTAGGAAAATATGCTTAGAAAGTATGCCGTTTTTACCAAAATGCTGAGCAGATTAAGGAGGAGGGAACAAAAAGAGTGAGGAACAGCAGAGGGAACACCAAGGTGAGAGCAGGGGGAGTGGGCGAGCAGCAGCGTGGGAGTTTGGCCATCAGCCGGGATTAACCCACCACACCTCCCCCACGTTTTCTTCCACAGTTGACCCATGACACTTCCCCACTATTTTGTTCCACCAGTTCTTAGGGAATGCGTCGGAGTAGAAATTTCAGAGTGACAAAATGGCTGAGGTGAGAGGGGGTCTGTGGAGATTGTCTGATATAACACCTCTTCTCAGAGCAAAGTCAGCTAGTACGGGTTGTCCAGGGCTTTCACCAGTCTGGCTTTTGAATATCTACAAGGACAGAGACTCCACAACCTCTCTGGCCAATCTCTGCTAGTGCTTTATCACCCCCACAGTACAAACATTTTCCTTACGTTTAAGTAAGATGTCAGTTTGTGCCTATTGCCTCTTATCCTGTCACTGGGCACCACTGAGAAGAATCTGTCTCTGTCTTCTTTCCTCCTACTCATCAGGTACTTTAAAACACTGGTAGGGTGTCTACTGTGCCTTCTCTTCTCCAGGATGAACAGTCCTTCCTCTCTCAGCCTCTCTTCATATGAGACATCCTTCAAGCCCTTAATTGCTTTGAGGTCCTTTGCTGGACTTATTCCAGTATGTTTACATTGCTCTTGCAGTGAGAAGCCCAGCACTAGGAGATAGTACTCCAGCTGCACCTCAACAATACTGACTGGAGGGAAGGATTGCATCTCTCAACCTTTCTGCAACACTTTTCTTAATGCAGCCAGTGAGGCTGTTGGGCTTCTTTGCCACAAAAGTACATTGCTGACTCTTGTGTCTACCAGGATGCCCAGCTCCTTTTCTGCAAAGCTGCTTTCCAGCTGGTCAGGCCCCAGCCTGTCCTGGTATGTGGGGTCATTTCTCCCCAGGTGCAGGATTTGGCCTTTTCCTTTCTTTCACAAGGTTCTTGTCAGCCCCCCTACTCTCCAGCTTGTCTGCATCCCTCTGAATTGGCAATACACACACACCAACCACTCCTCCCAGTTTTGTATCTTCTGCAATTTGCATAAATGTGCACAAATTACCTTGCTGCATTTGAGTTGATACTTTCAATGTGTTTCCCATAGTAACCTCACCACACAAAGATTTTACATGCATCATTCCTAGGCTTTACAATATAAATATTTCACATGTATCATTCTTGTCTTTTATTTCCAAATCAGAGAGCTTGGAGGAAATAACGAAAGAAACAGTTTCTTGAAAAGTGTTATATTACATTCTACTAATACAGTGTGCAAAAAGTTGCTTTAATCTTTCCAATAATAGCAAACTATTACTCCTGTGCTGTTTGGTCTGTTATTCCAAGTGAAAATGTGCACAGCTAAAATGAAGATGTTATTTATTTTTTTAAAAAAGTTATTTCAAAATAAGCACCGTGTGAGGCAAGTTCTTTCTTTCCCAGTCCAAGAGTGTCCTCTGCACATCAGCTAGAGAGAATGAGTTTAGGGAAAGTATAGCTACGGAAAACGGCCTGGGCCAGCCAAGGGTAAGGCTACAGTTTTACAGCCGTAGTCAGGAACACCCACAGTTTAATCCACAAAAGTTTTGCTTAGTTGTGTATCTCGGTTCTACACTTCAGTGAGTATAGAATGTCTGTAGACTGAAAGCCTCTGGTGGCACAGGTGGGAACATTCTGTGTGCTGCACTTTCCTATTTATTGGAAGATAAACAAGGCAGGGAAAGTTTTGACCCCAAGATGCTATACAGATTATCATTTTCTCTTCTGATGTGATATGACACTTGGAGATTCAGGTCACCAGTGCTCTTTAGATGTGATAGACAGAAGTGTTATATTGATAAGTGTAAAGCAGACCAGTAGCAGTTGTTCCTACAAAATGGGATTATAAAGAAGACTGTTGTAAAAGGACAGTTAATGGCTGTTCTTACAAATGGATGGCTGCTTGCAACTTCTCTGAGAAAATATATCATGAACATTCTAACTATTTCTAACAGCAGGTTATGTAGTGAAAGCTATCCTCCTAGGGAATTCAGCTTTTCTATAAGGGTAGGGTTGAAAATTACTCTGGCAAAACAAAACACATCTGTAAGAGATTATCTGCTTTCTGTAAGTTTACATCTGTTTTTACTCAGGCAGTCTTTAAGTATAGCCATATTAGTGAATGTAATGGCATGTTTGTGGAAACAAATACTGCTATTATGGCATAGAAGATAGCAGACATAATAACATTGTCACATTACATTAGTATAGAAATGTTCTGTGCCAAATTACAGGGCAGCTTCCACACTGTCTGTTACTATAAGGGAATAATGTATTGGTGTTGTACATGTGATGGTGTAGCTAATACTGTGTCAACACTTCTGTTAAAATCCATTTCTGAAGGTTTAGAACTTCACCACAGAGTCTCTTTGGGCTAGGAATTTGACATTTGCAACTGCAGTAACAAAACTTTTCCAAAAGTTCTCCCAATTTATTTTGACTCTACCCTCAAAGAGGGTATTAAAAGCCCTCATTCAAATGGAGAATTGGGTCAGTATTACAAAATGGGTTCATGTAAAACATGGTGGGTTGCATTACAAAGATACTGCCTTTCAGCCAAGACTGTATCTGTAGTGATGGTTAGATTTTATTTTGAATGTGTTTGAATGTTAATATAATAATTGTTGTGTATTGGGATGATTTAATTGGAGATTGGACCAGGAGTTCAAGGAAGGCCATGGAAAAGATGGAACCCACCTGCCAAGGTAGGATAAAAGCACCTTTGCCACAAGCTGACCAGTCTGGTGAGGAGAGAGCCAGGACTAAGAATGGTGGGGAATGGAGATGGCAACTCACAAGAAAGTGAGGAAAATAGTGGAGTGAGTATGATGGGAAGGTGTGGAGCTCTGCCCAGTGCCACGCGATGAGCCAGCTGAGAGCTTATGGGTTAGGGTAGACCAAAGTCTAATATGATGTGATGGGTATGTTCTACAACCTGCCTGATAAGAAGGAATAAATAGATGAGGCCTTCTTCAGACAAGTTGAAGAAGCCTCATGTTTCCAGATAGTCCTTCTGGGACTTGAATTACACCAGTATCTGCCAGAAGGGCAACAGAGTAGGGTGCAAGGAATCTATGAGATGTCTGGAGTGCATTTATTTGCTGGCACAGGTAATCAAGGAGCCAGTGAAGGGTTGCACACTGCTAGACCTCATATGTACAAATAAGGAAGAATGGAGTCACACAGGAGAGTGTGCAAGAGGTGGAAGCAGGGTCACGTGGCCCAGGAAGGATATATAGGTGCTGTCCATGCATGCAGGGATGGGGCTAGAAAAGCCAACACCCACTCAGAATTTAATCTGGCAGGGGATGTGGAAGGGCTCCTGCTGGCAGTGGAAGGGCTCCTGCCAGCAGTGAAAAAGCAGGAAAGTGTGGGCCTGCTACTGAATAGGGTTAGGGATCTTCATGGCAAGGAACATGGCAGAAACCAAGGTGTTCATGTTGTTTGCTTTGATCTTTACTTTAGGACTTTGATCAACCTTTAGGACTTTCAGCAATGCCAGGTCCCTGAGAGCAGTGGGAAATTCTTAAGGAAGATTTACCTCAGTGGAGAAAGATCAGATCAGGGAATATCAAAACAGAGTGGACATGTACAAGTTCCTGAGACCTGATGAGAGGCATCTATAAGTGTCACAGGCCATTGCAACACTGCTCTTGATGAGCTAGGAAAGGTCATGGCTTTTGGGGTCGTTGCTGAGAACTAGAAAAAAGGTCGATGTTTCTCCTGTTAGGAGGAACCAGTAAACTACAGGCTGGTCATCCTCATCTTGGTCACTGTAAAGGCCATGGAGGAACTTTTCAAACATATTAGGGACAAGAAGGTTATTAGGGGTAGCCAGTATGGATTTATTAAGGGGAAGTCATGTATTATTAAATGACAGTGGTGGGTTTTGGAAAGTGTTAGGTTAAAGGTTGGACTTGATGATCTTGAAGGTCCCTTCCAGCCTAGATGATTCTATGATAGTGATTTTGTTACTTTAGGTATTTGTAATTTTTTCACTATACTGACAGTCTGTGTTCTGCTTTGAAACCATGCTGAACACTCAAAATTGGGACTGAAACATGTATGTTTCCAGAAAATCAAATCCTGATTATTTCAAATTGAACACAGAGTAGATACTTTTGGGCTGTTACTGAGGATGGTAGAAAGTAGGCACTGTAAAAATACATTATTTAAAGTTTATGAGAGATTTGGATATAAGACTATTTGACATTATAAAAATTTCAGGAGGAACTTGAATAATTCTCTTTGTGCAGTGTTTTGAGAGTGCATTAAGTAATATTGAGGCTGTACTTTGAATCACAAAACCTTAAATACTGAGTCAGCATTCAATTTCTGCAATAAGTGAGCGGTTTTAAACACCAGCCTTCTTCACTGCAGAACTCTAATCAAACCATCTTCATTCTCACACTGAATGAGACAAGAGTCTCGTGTTTTGTGAATGAGTAATTAGCAATTATTTAATAATCCATATGCAAGGAAGGGTACTTTAATATTGCACATAGAAGTGTAGACTTGGTTTTCCTTAGGTTTGCAGTATTTTGTGTTTAATGTGATGCATGTAATTATATATATAAATATATATATTTAAAAAATACTAAAAACCATACACTATATTTGTAGTGTGCAAAAACTAGGAGTATTTATTATTTTCTGTATCCTTGCCACTGACTTTCTACAGTTTTCCAAACTATCATGTGATGTTGACAATGGACAGTCGTTCTCTCATAATGTATTCCTTCTGGAATACAGATCAAGGGTGGTGTTCACCTATCTCTGTTTACATTATCAGTCTGATATTACTCACTGCATATATTTCTTTAACATTTATTAATTACTTAGCTATTATGGATACTGCATCTTTTGGACCTTTTGACACCTGGAGTCTAAGATTAGTCTTAACGCTACTGTTGTAAGAAGGGTATACACAAAATAAAGAATCTTAATTAAACCGGTGACCGAAAGCTGAACTAAACATAAGAGCCACTCAGTAGTACTTTCCAAAATAGTATTACATATTCCTGGCTAAGAGTCTGCAGTTGCTAGCTGCCAATAAACATACAACCTGCTATTAAGAAAGGGATGGAGAATTCCTCAGGGTACTTTAAACCGCATTTGATTTCCATCTCCAGTAGCTAAGAATTAAAAAATCTGTCCCCGATAACATGCCAGTCTAAATACTTCAAATGATTATTTTGCCACAGAGTCTCCAAGTACACTGGAGAAATAAAGGTAGCTGCACACAAAATTACAAAGCAGGGCAAGCTGCTGGAATGAACTAATTGAAGAAATCTCAATTTGTTCAGCTTAACTTATGCGATACCGCTCTGTAATGAAAATCTGGAATTTCTGGTGACAAGTATCAGTGTCCTAATTTGTATAAACTTCACAGGAAGTAGGACTTCACACACAAAGTATTGAAAATGCAGAAATGTTGAGGTGTTTAGGAAAATTAGAAAAACTGTAAAAAGGGCAAGGAAAGGGAGAAGTGTTACCTGCAAGGCATGGAGGTGGACCAAGTCTACTTTTTTTTAAACTTTTGTTTTTATTGGAACCCTAATCAGGATAGACTGCACCTTGAGATGTCAGGCTCCAGTGATGTTACATGGGAGCACACGTTGCTCCAGCCAGAGTATGATGCATGACGCACAGATAACAACACTTTTTCAAGCTTTTCATAGCTGAGATCTATTAGGTCTTTTCTTTTCTTGCTTTGTGTAGATTTTGTATTATGTGAAGGTTGGCCTTTCATTAAGATATATTGATCTATTCATTATGTAAGTTAACAGGCATGTTTTATGTTTTTGTTGGCAGTCTGAAAACAAGTTTTAGAATTTTTTTCTTGTTTACAAACAAATTCTGGAGTAGTCAGTCAGGTGAACTATTCATGCCTGAAATAGTTAATGAATATCCATTTTCTTAAATACATTATAAACAATCCCTTTAAAAGAGGGAAAGAACAGAAAGATGTTTGACAGTGATTGTAGAAGCTCTTCCATGTGAGATATTTCTAACAAGCAGTAATAAGTAAAGTTTTAAGATACAGAAAATACTTGATACAGAAAAAGCCAAAAAGGAACTTTCAGGGTAGTCAGACCATTGTTACAGTTGTGTTAGTAGCTTGGATAGAAACAATTATGCAACATTTCTGGCCTGCTTGGAGGTATTTTCTATTTCACGATATTAAAAATGGAACATAGAGTCGGAAAATTGCAAGCTTCTCTCTGCCTCTGGAGGAATCAAGGGAGTAATTAAATTGAATTTCGGTATGTCAATAATATCTTTCTCTTATTAATGGCATAATAATTTTGTAAATCAAATCCTAGAAGTGTTTCCAGTGTCATAAAGGTGAAAATTATTAAGGGTTAATTAAATATATTCTCATGGAACTAAAATTGTTCTGTTGGGTATCGTTAGATTCCTTTCTCTAGAACTTTCAATTATTACAATTTAATAGCATACTATGTACAATTCAGGCCTGAAATTTGTGTAGCCAAAAGCTATTCACAGTAATAAGCATACTGGATGAGTGCTGTCACTGTCCTTTCTCACAGATTTCTCTGAACATTACAACAATATCATACATGAAAATTAATTTTAGGTAACGAATAGTTTTCTGAACAAGATTAATCACTGTACTTGGCACAGCTGGAGCAGAAGTTTTAGCTCTGTAATGGTGTCAGTTGTTCCTCTCCAACAAACCCAGAAAAAGAGCAATGAGTAAATGCTAGGTTTTTTAATAGATGGCAGCTGCAAGGGTCACAAATGGTAAGAAGGAGGAAAAAGCTTTCCCAAGCAGTGTCTTCTATAACCCATAGCATGAGAATAGCTCCAAGTGTATATGGGGAGTTTGGTAGTATATCTATTTTATGTGTAAGATATTTAAGTACAATGGTACAATGATGCACAGTGGTGCGTCAGAAAGATAAAATTATTCAGTCTTTCTGGAGTCTGTACAAGTGGACTCAGGTTACTAAGGCAACCTGATCTTCCTCAGTGTGTACTCTGGCTTGATGGACAGATAGGTAGGTTAGACTCAAAGTAACTATACCTATACACATACGAGGAAGTCTATACTCATTGCAAAACAAGATTTTATTGCTAGCTTGTTATCATCGTCAGAGTTTTCTGTGTGTTCATTTTTGCCAGGCGCTGCAGAAAATTGAGGCAAAAAAAATCTATTAAAAGTGGAGTAGACAAAATGGCCTGAATCTCATATGTGTAAATCAAGGTGTTTTGGAGTCCAAATTTAAGATCTGTGTAATTCCTCAGAAGCTGAGAACGGATACACGCACTCAAGAAATGGCAAGGCACAGAGAAGGATACATTAAAGAGACATTTTTGCAGGTTTTGTGATTTTGTTCCCATGCTACAGGATGGGTATTATACCTGGTTTTGACCACTTTAGGTCTGCTAGCGCCTCCTAACCAGCAGTTAATATGAATGAAATTTCCATATTGTTCTCAACACATACATCCGTAAACGTTACTTAGTCTCTCAATGTCACACGTGATGTTTAAAATCCTTTAATAAGGATTTTGAGTCAGGCTTATGAATTTAGTACACTGATGTTGTGTTTGGAAGCTTTCATAGCTATTTTCTGGTTAGGTATTTTAGGAAATTATAAAAGCAGGTAAGAGAGAAAGTAATAACAGTATGAAAAAGTACTGCTGGAAGCAGTAGTCCTAGGGCTGAGGGGATTTTACAGGTTTTAGTGTCTGGTTACTTAATGAAGGTAACTGCAAAATGGAGTCCTCAGCTTGGGAAAACCACTTCATATTAAAAGCAGTCAATACCCTGCCTGGGTACCAAAAAGTTGGAGCTGTAGAAAAGAGGGTGAAGAACAACGAGTGCTCTTGAAGCTGCTGGTGCCCACAAACCAAATTTAAAGGCTGTCCTACAGGTGCTTGTTATTTTCGTGCTAGTTCTGGAGGAATGTTCATGCTGGTAAGCTTTATGCTATAGCTCTTTATAAGGAAGCAGTACTTTGAATTGAAAACAGACATATGAAGCAGCACATCATTTCACGGTAAACATCCACACTAAAAGAACACTTAAAATGTATGATATGCGGTATTCAATGTCAAAGTGCATTAATATTTACAGTACCATTTGCAAATCATCTTAAGCTCTGAGTCTGCTTTACCATAAAAGGAAGTTTTCCCTATAGCTTGTTTGTTGTTTTAAAATTCTCTCCCTTTTAAACAGTGTAAATTTTAAGAAAACTACTAATCAGATCAATGGTTGATATCACGGAGAGGTCAGAGTACTTTGAGTTTGGGAATTTAATGCTGCTTAGAAGTATCAGCTGTGGAGGACCACTGCCTCCTGTCCAGAGATCCTAAAAATAGAAGCTGAAGGCACTCAGTCCCTCTAAATGTCAGGTGTTTGATCACTTAAAAGCCACAGACGTTGTTTTTTGCTGGGGAACAGAGGTGTACCTACACATATTAAAATAAGGTCAGGACATATGCTTGCAACCATTAAACCGAAATACATCTACAACTCAACTGTCAAATCACTACTTGAATGACTAATTTAAATATGTTAAAATCCAAAATCACTATATATGGTCATAGAATTTTCCCTTTCCCTCAGCTATTAAACCTAGTTCTTAACATTTAACCCAGATTTTTTGAAATTGCTTTAAATTCTTTCTACTCTCCTTTTTTCCCCTATTTATCCCATCTTCTGGATCACCAGAACATGTTAGCCTAGGCTCAGATTCATTATGGTCATGAATTTTCTTCTGGTCCAGTAGTAATTTTATGTTGGCTTTCCTTTCTGGTCAAAAATTCACCATAAAATTTATTTTAACCACTGATTTTGTAAGTGGCAGATGGTCATATCTTTGCTTATGTTTATTTGTTTCATTTAAATACTCAGGTTATTTGGTGCTTAACAAAACCAGTGTTTTTCTTGTAACTTCATGACTTGTAATCATGATGGCTGTCACATATTTGAACTAGTTTTATAGCCAACTCATACTTCTGGGTTTGAACTTTGGGTCAGAACTCTCCTGAAGAGAACGAGAAGTGCCACCACCCTTTAGCACATCAGGAGAAGCCAAAGGGCCTCCTTAGTCTTTCATCATTACCTGTATCTTAGAAGTATAGGTGTCATTAAAGCCCGTTCTGCAGCGTTTCTCCTTCTTTTCTCAGTTGTACACTGTACAGCATATACGCAATAGGTACACAGTATTTCTGGGAAATGTCAGAACTCCTGTACAATTATCCTTATGTTTTGCAAGAGCAGTAAATTGGACTCATTCTGAAAAAAAGGTCAGATTTCCTGAGTTCAGCCAGGGTGCTGGATGTCTGAAACCATTGGACAAATGTGAAAAATCCTCTAATTTTAGCCAGAATCCTGAAATCAAAAAAGAGGATGTTCAAGGGTCTGTTTGGATATTTGGTGATCCTCTCCTACCTGCTTGCTGTCTTTGGCCAAGTTCCGCTTTGGTGTTGAGGTCAAATCTTTCCTGGTTTATGCAGTCTTTTCTTTTTTCCTTTTTGTCCCCTAAAAGGATGAGGACAAATTTTAATAGGCTTCCTTCTGTAATCCCTGAGGGGAAATCTTTATAGCAGGAAAATATTCAAAATGATAGTATCTCTGTAATTGAAAGCACTATCAGGAGAAAATTAAAAATGTTTCCAGATTTGCTGGACCAGTAGTGGCGTGTCAGATCAAGTTCAGATGCTTTCAGAACTGAGTAGATTTAATTTCTGTACAACTGAGGCCTGAAAATTTTTGGAAATCAAAATTTTGGGAAGATTTCTCTGAGCAAACATTAATCCCATTTCCCCCGGAATTTCTACCCCAAAGCTTTTATCTTTCTTGCCTCTACTAACTAGCAGCATGTATTACTACTGATGTTTAATTTGAAGTACTTCATGCAGCCTTACTGGGATGACAGCCAACTTCAAAGAAAGCTTCTGTAATGCCAACAAATGCACAGGGCTGAGTGGTGATATTTTCACTGAAGATTAACCTTTTCCTGGGGATGATACTGTATGCCAAGCAATGGGGGAAATCTTGTGGATACTGGTTTTTAAGCCTATAACAGAGATACAATGTACTGTAGTTTCAGATGTCTGGAAAAAGGTATTTCTTGTAATTTGACTATTTCTCCATTGGGAGGGGTGGGTTTTTTTGATCCAGTTGACCACAAGATAAATAAGTCATCTAAGGAATTGCTCCAGCTTCTTTCTCAGCCCCATTCTCTAGCAAGAATGAAGTCAGGATTAAGGTTGTGTAATAGTTACAATGTTGTAAAAAATAGTGTTGAATTAAAGGCTTTGGAAAATGTCAGTTTTGAAAGTCATAACTGGAGGGTCTTCGCTATGTTTGGAGTGGGAACAGCATCTAAGTAGTAACATAAAATTCCTGTAACACCCTGCAAATGTAACCCTACATGGAAACTCTCTAAAGATAGAAATTCTCTTCCTTTTTGTTTGTTCTTTTTAATTTCTTTCTTTGGTGCTAGTGAAAGTGGGGATGGCACAGATATTTTTAAGTCACATCATGAAATTCAACAACGTCAGTGCAATCACGGTGGCTGTGGAGGGACCAGTTGGGAGTGAATTTCAGACTCTCCAACTTCTTAGCCTAGATCTGCATCCTAAGCCAAGATCTTGTGGCACTACATCTTCAGCTTGATATGCCAGAAATAATTACTATGGGAAGGGGACACTGGGAACAGGTAATCTCACTCAGTGTGTGCATAGTAAGTTATTGAATGTGTCAATATTGGTGGAATCATAAGTTAAATAGTTTTTTAATGCTGGAAAACATAAGAAAGCTGTGGGGAATGATGACCTTACATACATACATATGACCTTGGCAGTTGTAAGGCTTTAGGTTATAAGTTCTGTGCAATAGTGGGTAGTTTGAAGCAGAGTTCTATGTGATTTTTAGGGGGTAAGGCCTTCTGATTTTTTAAGAATAATAGAAAGTATGGGGAAGAAACTCCATACACAACCTTACTCATTTTTAAGTTTATTTAAACTGAAATATGGACTATTGAGAAGCAACTGCAAACCAGGACATACTAGTTCCCCCATGTAAATACTCTGAAATTAAATGTAATATGTATGTTTATATGAGTAAAAATGTGATCAGATACAGAATTATAAAAGTGGTCTCATAAGAAGACAAAAATATCTAGATTAATATGCTTTGAAAGATAATTTAAATTATTCCTTCATATCACTGTATGTGATTACGAAGAAAATCATCACTCTATTAAAATATAATTGCATTTTTTAAAGATGTAGAGATGGGAAATTTAATCATGGACCAATACCACCATTTTGGAAATTTTTCCTCTGTCATATATATATATATGTGTGTATATATATATATATATATATCAGTAATCCCCTTTCCACATTAAGATGTCTTCTAAAAGTGTCAGTTGAGATTCTGTTTTTTTGACAGTGTGTACAATTTGCCTATTATTTTTTTCCCACTTCAAGATGAAAAAGGTATAAATCCAAAGATGAGGTTTAAGATGAGTTTGCACATTGTAGACGTTCTGTTTTCTAGCAGTTGTGTGAAAATGCTGGCATTTCATTACGTGGACTTGCTTAACTGAGAAAAGCCTTCATCTTTGTGGGTGAATAAAAATGATAAAAGGAGTACAGAAGAAATTCATAGTTCAGAGATCCCTGAAGACCTTTAGGATTTAACATTAATTTGCTTTTTAATCTTAGAATTCTTTATTATTATGTGGAAGCATGTGGTTTAGTTCTTCAAGTTGGCAGGTGGTGGAAATCCCATAATTATGATCTTGGTTGTACGCTGGCAGAGCACAAAGGGGAACCATGGTAATCCACTCCAGTGTATTTTCAGCAGTCATTGCATATTGCTGGTGCTTTTTGGTATAAAATCTTATGTAAATCTCACTGTAGTAATAATTACTGAAGTTAGAAAAAAAATAAATGTTTTTAACTTTTGCAGAAAGTAACATAAAATCATTAGACATCATATACCACCCTGCTATATATATGGCAATAAAACTGTTTAATAATCATGAAGAATGCACATTCCTGTCCAGGCTGCCTCTTTTTTGCCAAGGCTTAGCTATCTAATATATAAATTATTTAACCAACACTTGTCCTTAAAATATGATCATGTCATCATTTATGTTCATTTCAAATCAGCTTTTAAAAGGAAAACATTTGCAATTATATTTGTTTCTATTGCCATCTGTGCTGAAGAACTTCTATTTATCGGTATTTTTATTCCATTTAGATATAATGCAATTTGTCTCTTCCCTCAGCTTAGTAAACACTTAGGTAGTAATTCTCTGTCGTTATTTATGACTGGACTTGAGGCTGTTTTCAGCCTTTTTTTTTTTTCCCCTTTTAGAGGGGCATAAAAAGGCTTTAAGTCAAAATCCAGTATACCTAGACAGAGCCAGAGTGATTGCTGTAAGAAGATAGAATGCAATAGTGCTGTCAGAACAGGAAATCTCCCCTCTGCCCACAGACCCCAGGGTAGCAGGACAAATGAAGATGAGTGTGGACCCAAAAAGGAGATCTAAAGTTTTCTTTTGGTTCTGACTATATTGACCGGGGTAATCACTGGGATTCTCAGATACGCTCCAGTGGTGGTACGTCCCCTGATCACTACCCACAATGGCTTTTCTTCTGGCACAGGTAGAAATCACTTTCGGGATTCATTCCTATTGGATGTAAGTGGAACACACATAAACTGTTTCTTTAATTTATTTCATCATTGTATAGAGACAGTGATTTTTGCTCTCCAGACTGAGGTAGTCTGCTATCCAGCAGACTGAGGAGTGTAATTTTTCAAGGAAAACCTGTAAAACACGTAGAGGGTATGTCAGCAGTGACGTAACGATGAACAACTTTGTTCACTCCAAACCAACAGCAGTACTTCATATCTCTTGGGGAAAAACATCAAGTATACTATGGCATTTGGGATCCGAGTTCATGGATGATAAATACACTAGAAAAAGGTGATGATAACAAAATAATTACTCATCTTCAATGGCTATTTTTATGTGCATTTTTTCCTGAAAGGTTCTATAGTACCCCAAATGAATACGTTCCTGTAGCATCCTGCCTGTTCTTATTAATGTTTAAGACAGATATTAATGAATTTATTCATGAGCACATATGTGTCAGTTCTGCAGACAGCAAAATAAGCACGCAATGGTGTTGTGGCTATAATGGTTAAATATCACCTCTGAAAGCCATTTCCTTTCAGTGCTGATATTTGCCCTGTGTTTATGCTGTGGATAGTCAATTGTAAAAATCAGGCTGGAAGCAATTTCTTTAATGTTTTGAAAAGCAGGAAATATTATTTCAACCTATCTGAATGTCAGTTTGCCATGACTAAATTAAAATGTTACAGAATGGAGACTGGCAATTATTGCCAATTGCAATTTGAGTGGCACGCTTTGGTATTAGTATTCCTGGCAGGGCTTTTTTTCCCTGTCTTTGCAACATGTAGCTGTTGTTTCATTGTATCTGATCAAATTGCTAGAGATTAATATGGTGATCAATCAAATGTAGTAAAAAATCCTCTTGATAATTACATTTTTTACATTTTTTTCTTTTCTTTTTTTTTTAATATCTCCTATTCCTTTTGGCATATTTCACTTACTTCTTTTTTATGGGATAAATTCTGCTGTGACTGAATTTATTGATAAAACTGTCTTAAACTCATTGGGAGCAAGGTGGATTTCTAAAGAGACAGCTATGTTCGCATCCAGCCATGAGTACGATCTCTGCCTAATGAAACTAAGGCCTTCATTGCCCTGATGCACTTAATTTCTAGGGTTGAATGTGTACCTGGATGTGGATCTGCTGCATAGCTGCATAGCCATGGTATGGCATAGGGCCATTATTAAATTTAGTATATGCTTCTGTGGTTCCTGGCAGTGCACTCTCATCTACTGCGAAGCCATCAAAATAAGGTCCTCAGGCAAAACATCCATTAAAGTTTTTTCTTTCAAGAAAAAAATCTTCTGCTAATTTGCTGCAATTTATGTTTGCTTTGTGATTCTGCAGCCGAGCATGTCAATGAAACTGTGCTAATCATTAGGAAGTTAGTGCCTGTGTGCATTCAGACATCCTACAACTACCACTCCATAACTAAAACAATATTCTAAAAGGGTTTGGTTTTGTTTTTCCTGCATGGTTAAAGCCTTACAGCATATGATTTTGCACTCTTTTCTCTCCTTAAAAATACCTAAGCATTTTGTTTGATGAAATAACTGTACTTAAAGCATACTTTTTTCTTTTATATAGTGCAGTTTAATGATAGAAAATGGATGTCTCACAGATAAAATTACATACTACATACTATTTTGTCCTGTCTCAAAGACTTAAGCCCTGTAATCTTTTAAAAATTGATCATGTGTCGTTTATCTTCCATAATGTTACCACTGGATAAAATTTGGAAAACAGTTAAATTAAAAGAAAAAAAGCAGAATAGGAGGCGGTAAGTAGCACTTTGTGGGAAGACCATTAAAAATGAATAGGGATTGGGTAAGAGAAGCATATCTTATAAAAGGTTTCAAGATGCCAGAAATCCAAGATGGCAAAAGAACTATTCAGCCATTTTAAAATATTGGGTTGCATTTTTTTCCTCTTTTGGAAACATACAGAGGTCTGTGGACCCTTTGTGAATGTTATCATCTCATGCAAAAAGCTGTAGCTCTATCCAAATTTTGAATAAACAACTTCCATTCCATTGTGTTCCTTCACGCTTGAAATCTACGGCTGTGTTGATCATCTGAGAAGCTTAATGCTATAAAGTTAATACAAAACTATTTTAATTGCCATTTTGGAAACGATGAGTATCTCAAGAGGGTGGTGCTTTTTATTGATATTTTAATATTAATATGCAAATGGATAAATTCGCACATGAGATGAATACACATGCAGGGAGGAGATGAAGGGATCTACCAGATGCAGCAAAGTTTATTGAGACAACCAGAATTTTCAGATAACTTGATTGGTCAGATTTGTATCTATAGGTGGGATTGTGTTTGTGACTGCAAGAAACTGCACTATCGTGTGCAACGGACAGTGATATATAGTTTGTAATCAGTATCTTGCTCTTTTCCTAATTGTTTCTAAATTGTAGAAAGATGCTCAAATTTGTGCTGAGGCCAGGAAAGCTTACTTTATAAGCAATACTTTTAGCTAGCTAAGTGATTTCAGACTTCTCACAATGTGCTCTATTTTACATTATCTCACTCTGGATTTTTTCTCATTTTGATCTCAGTGTCATAATTAGAGCAGAGGCTTTACCGTGTTAGGTTAAACCCATGATCCATCTCATCCACTTTACACTATGGGCCAGATACTAGATGCTCCTAGTAAGAGCCTAAAAGCTAAGTGGGCCTAACTATAGGAGATACTGAAATTTAAAAACTCTTTTTCATTTCATGGGCAAGGTTTTGTTTGTTAAGAAGTGAGATATCTAAAGAGAAATATGGAAGGGAAGAGTATATAGTCTCAGTTATTCTAATTTCACATCTTGGTGAGGGGGCTGAGGGAGGAGCACTGCTGTGTTTTGCAGTCTATCAGAATAATACTGGATCTTCACATTGTTTAATCCTTGTTCACAACTTCAAATAATACTGGCTTTGGCTTTCTAACATACCAATGGTTGACACTTTAGCTACAAAAGTGGATACCCAATAGTTTAATAGGATAGTTTAATTTAATGCTGTTTCTGTTAAGTATTTTAGCATTTAACAGTATTGACTCTCTCCTGAAGTTTCATTTTGCCTAGAATTCAGCAACTATGATTATCAGAGTGCAATTGCAGCCTTAGTGCTCTCTGGTAAGGATGGGAAAATTGATTTGCAAATTTCTGCACATCAAGGGATTGCCTGCCAAGATTCTGCTTTTCACAAATGTGGATCTCTCGCAGTGGGAATGCACATGGGCAATTGCTCTCCAAGGATGCTTTACTCTCAAATTTGCTTTCCCTAGCTTGAGACAGTTGCATGCTAGTTCCAGGTGCCTGTTGTGGATAGCTACATCTGACCATCTACAACATCATTTTAGGTAATTTTGCATCCCTGTGAAACTTGTTAAAAAGCCATTTTAGAGAGACTTTCCATGCTTTCCAGACAGGACAGTTTGCTGAGTTAGTTAGGAAGGACATGTTTGTGTCTATCTTTAAAAGACACACTGGAAACAACTGAACAGCAGGATTCTGGGAGAGGAACAAAGAGATGATGATACATATGGTGTCCCTACCTAGACACAAGTGATTTTCATGGAGATCAAAGAATGTTGCTGCACTCAGGCAACTTTCTGTAAACTGAGGGAAGAATATAAATTGAAAAGTGCAGACATGTGCTCTTATGTGAGGTTACTGAAAACAGCCTTTAACCTCTGTAATTTAAGTATCATGACTTGTTGAGCACAATTTCCCCATGGCTGCATTCACATAAGAGATAGGAAAACTGATTTTCCTTTCTTATATGTTTCCCTTCTTCCAATTAGTTTATAAAAGGAACAAGCAGGCCACCAACTGTGCAAAAACCCTACAGTCTATTGTCTTTATTATCGATATCTTTTGGGTCTAATGTTAAAATTTGAGGTAATAAGCTTGAGAACAACCTAGGTGAAAAAGAAAGAAAAAAAAACAACAAAAAACCCTCAAAACAAACCAAAAAACCTAGAAAACACTTGCTTTTGGGGACAGTTTTCCTGATTTTATAGTTGATTTTCATAAGAGACATCAACCAAGATAGTCACCCCAGAAGGTCATTGCGACAAAAAGGAGCTAACTTCTCTATTTTAAAAGATGCCACAGAGGGTAAATTTTACAAAGGGCACTAAACTGGCTTCCAAAGGGGTCCTGATCATACAAATACTGAAATAAGGTGATCTGTTCTTGTAGTGTCTCATAGCACTCCATAGAACAGGCCTTGTCACCACTGTGTCCTGATTTCATTCCAGCTTTGTGCCCTTTCTTCTTGGGTTTGGAACTCAAGGAAACATGTGAATTTACCCACCTGAATGTGTTCTTTTAGCACACATCTTAACTTAGTATTTTTTCAGACTTCGTACATCCACCCTACAGAAAATATGAAGTAGACAATATCTCCTATGTAGCAGATGAAGAAGGAATAATTAATGTATTTTAGGTGTTAGTATAACAAACTAGAGAAGAAAAGGTGTATAGGTACTTTCAGTTTTCACAGTTTCACAAATGATGAACAAGGGGAAAAAAAAAAAAAAGACAGAGAGAAAGAAAAATTATTTAGAGGCCAGCTAGAGGGAAGAGAAGTGGTGGGTGTCCCCAGGTGAGCATCCTCTCCTCGTCATCTTGTTCCATGCAGCAGAGAGCCACAGTAATGTTGCCCATTTTACTCATCAGCTCAACTTTCTTCTTTCTGGTCTTTGACCCCACTCTTGCTATTTTTGACTGTGATTAGAATTTGCTTAATTAGAGTGTAAGTGTTGCACACTAATTGACTGCTGGGCCTTGTGCACACCTTTTATTGGGTAACATTGACCAGACATTAGAATGGCTGTTCCTCACCTACTTTGCTAGTGCTAATGTAGACCCACTTAACCGGTAAGAGTCTTGCAGGAGGATGGGGTGGTGGTGGAAATCTTAGTGCAGAGCCAGAAACTGAAGATGCAGGGTGACAGGGTGAGGAGACAGAGGAGAAATGGTACAATTTAGACATGGAAAAGAATCACTATGTTGGGGACTATGACAGAAGAAGGTTCAAAGTGCACAGCACAAGGCTGCAAGGACACACGGTTGGGAGACCAAGTGAAGCCATGTCCACAGCATAGCCTCGGGGTGCAAAGGTGGAAGGTTGAAGTGAAAAGGGAGGCTGAAACTGTGACTTGGAGGCCTTTGGCAATACATGAGTTAAAGCACAGTGCAGCGTACTTAAAATCCTGTTTCTGGATACATCCAAAATCACTTTGGTTTGATAGCATAGGGCAGATAAAAGCCTATTTCAGGCAGGGATGTGGCACAAGTACTCCTAAGCACATGCCATAGGAGCATTTAAACAGCTGTATGGTTTC
The DNA here is from genome assembly GCA_013400055.1 of Nycticryphes semicollaris. Taxonomy (NCBI): domain Eukaryota; kingdom Metazoa; phylum Chordata; class Aves; order Charadriiformes; family Rostratulidae; genus Nycticryphes; species Nycticryphes semicollaris. The sequence goes on along the minus strand of VXBJ01003369.1, from coordinate 359,899 downwards.
TCTTTCCTTCTTCTTGCCATTACACATCTGAGAAGCGATAGATGTAAGTTTCTTTCCAAGGAGTCCTTATTAGATACATCCCCAGCTATTTGGCTTTTAATATGTTAAAGAAATCAGCCGATGTTCATGCACTCTGGAGAAAATGAACACATTCTTCTTTTATTTGTGGCTTTCTGAAAAGCATTCATGTAAAGATCTGAAGTGTAACTCCCAGGATCCACAGTATTCATAAGGAATATTTTTTATGGAAATGAAAAAAGTGCAAAACTGAAATCCTTAATCTACTTTCTGTTTTCTTTAGTAGATAGATAAGAAAGAAGACAAATGGGAAAACAACCCTATATAGGGAATGCGAAAAGACTACTGCGATCACTCAATTACTCAAAATCACTTGTCACTCAGAGTAAGAATTTGCCATTTAGAGAAGGCATCAATCTGAATAAGAAATTACTGTAATTAAAGGTGAACATGGCTGTGAGGTATTTCTCAGTGCAAAGACAATAAAGTTTGTTCTGAGACAACTTTGCTGTGAAAAAACACCATAAACCTGCAAACAAGATTATATTTGGAGATTCTTGTGCTGTTCCATTTCATTGTATAGTACAGGTTTTCTGTGTTTCCATCAAAGTTGTTAATTAGCTGCTGATAGAAATTATCAACTGAGATTTGAGATTTACCTTTTTTTTTTTTTTTCCCCCAAATTAGAGTTAAAGAAAGAGTTAACCTAAACTGTCAAACCAAGAGCCAGCAAACCTGGAGAAAATTTAGAAATGATGCATGAACATACTCACCTTAGTTGTGCAACATCTAACTAACAGCAACAACTCACATTGCATTATAATAATTCCATGACAAGTACCTTACATGGCACAGTTAATTCATGGGTGAGGAAATTCTGCATAAAAATCAGCAGTGGATTCTGCAGGTTTGATGGTTTCTGTTCCAATGAACTTGAGCTCCCGAACTCATTCACTTGATTTTGAGGCTGTGCTTAAATCACTCAAATGTGCTTGTGACTTTAACCAAATTGGAAATGTGCAAGTACCAGCCTCGGTGGTGTAAGTGTTTCCTTTACACCAGTTAAGTTTTTAGGTACCCTTAACCGCTCTTTAGGTTACAGTCATCTGCCAAATTGGGACTGTTTCTTGGAAGAGTTGCCTAGTGCTTTTTTGGGGTTTTGTCAAGTTTAATTAATTCATTCATTAATTGCAGAGAGATTCAGCCAACCTGTACCTTAAAGAATCTTACATCATCATCTTCCTCTTTTTGTTTATTGTTTTAATGAAACAACCTGCATTGTGAATGATGCTGCTAAATGGGCAGCTGTAAGTAGCTATGAAAATAGAAAGCTTTTTATTAAAAAATGGGCTCACAGTTACAATATGTTCTGAATTATTTCTCTAAACTTTAATCTATTTTTAAGTTAAAATTTTATTATACTTGAGGCTCCATCTAGATTTAAAATAGATTTCTTTTTTATTCATTATGCCTAAATCCTACATTTTTTAATGCAATGCATATCTGCCTGCAAGTAGTTAAACTTGAGGTTTTTTGTCAAGATTCTCCTACCTGTTAAAAATTTACTTCTGAGGAGCCCTCATTTTCAACAATATTAAAAAGGATTAAGCCTTTACAGTTTAGCATTCTTCCAATTTGGGAGAATTTGGAGCTTAACATGGACCTGAGCCATCAGACTACCCAGTCCATATAGAAACTCATAGTTCCCTGTACCTCAAAGTTCCTTCCATGTATTTAAATCACTTTCTTCTAACCATAGTGCTTTTTACATTTTCTTCTTTGTGCCTAGCCAAAGGAAAAAAAAAAAAAAACAAAAAAAAAAAAAAACCAAAAAAACATGGATGTCTCATTACTATTTACCTTACTGTGAATCTGAAGACATTTTGCATGTGTCATGACAACCCTACCTCTGTCTTCTTTTTGTTTTCCCCTACATAAATTGGGCCTGTCTGTAGTGATAGTTAACTGCAGTTAATCTGACGATGTTATATTTAAGGCTGACTAGATCCCCATCACAGTCACATTTGGTGCTACCTTTTAACATTTCATATACCTTGTATTTCTGCACTAATACTCAAGTGCATTTTCACTTTCATTTCATATGCTTTTGACCCAGATTATCTCTGATTAGTCATGTAGTATCAAAAAGCTCTTCCTTTCTTTTCTGTATTTATTACCTATTTAACTGTGAAAGCATAATAACAAGGGCTTGGTTAAGCTCCAGCGCTGCCTTTGCAGGGATCCTTTGGTTTACTTTGGAGGTCAGAACCTCTCAGCTTCTGTTTCTCCGTAATAATCTGCGCCAAAGGAATGCTAGGAGAATTTTAATTCTTTAACATTTGTAAAGCCTTGAATCACAAGGCACCTTGGCATATGCTTAGAACATCTGGCTGAAAATGAGGGCTTACAAATCCTACAGAGAAAGTTTCTATAGAACAGATTAGACAAAAAGCTCTATGGACAAGGAAAAGCAGGAATGGGCAAGGTGGAAATAAAGGGAGGGAAAAGGAACAGCAAGTATAGAAGATTAAAGAAAAGGCAGATAATAGAAGGATAGTTGCTGATAAAGAAGAGGTAGCTAAAAACTATTATTCAATAAATGAAAATTCTAAAACAAAGAACACAAGACAAAAAAAGAAGGAACAGATTAGGTATTTGTTATAATTAAATGTTTCCTTTATGTTAGTAAAGGGAATTACAATAGTTAAAATCATATCTTTCAATAGATTATCCTTTGTTGTAATTGACAAATATTTACTGAACCTGGTAGAGGTTCATTAATATTCTTTTGAAAAAGTTCAGGAAACAAATGTAGCTATGGCTTTACTTGGTTGTAGTTAGAAAATAACTGTATCTTTTGCTTATCCAAATAGGAACTTTCCAGGCTCTTGAAGTAAATACTAAACCCACGATTGCTTTAGTTTTCAACAAACAAGCAAAAGGATATGAATTGTGTGTGTAAAGTTTCACATTATAAAGCAGCATTTTTAGTTTTCTGCCCATTTTTCCCAGGAAAACACGTGTGAAATGGCAAGACAACTCCATTATTTATTAATTTTTAATTCCTCTGTTACGTTTTAAGATACAGCAGATTTAAGGCTATATAAAATATTCCATGCTGCTAACATTTAGTAGCAAAAAATTAAGAAAACCAGCATTTCATGTGCTCTAGTTATTTGAATATCATCTATACTACTAATTCCCTTTAATGGCTAAATTGATATAAATGAAATGTCATAGTCATTAAATACCTATTGGAACATCTGGCATTGTAACTCACTAGCATGTAAAGCCTGCTGCACATGAAACATGTTACACTGTTAATGTGTTTCTGGATGATTATGAATGTGGCTTTATCCCTTGCTCAGGTCAGAAACAGCATTTAGCTCAAATGTCGAGTGCAGAATGAATAACGCTCGACAAAAATGCGACTCCCAGTAGGACAAGGAGAGCAGCGATTGTATGTGATTTACTTTTGAAGATACAGACATTCAACATAGAATCATAGAATGGTTTGGGTTAGAATGCACTTTAAAGATCATCCATAGAATGGTTTGTGTTAGAATGGACTTTCAAGATCATCGAGTTCCAAACACCCTGCCAGGGGCAGGGACATCTCCCACTAGACCAGGTTGCTCAAAGCCCCATCAAACCTGGCCTTGGGGCATCCACAACTTCTCTGGGCAACCTGTTCTAGTGTCTCACCACCCTCACAGGAAAGAATTTCTTCCTAGTATTTCATCTAAATCTCCCCTCTTTCAGTTTAAAACCATTACTCCTTGTCCTGTGGCTCCACTCCCTGATAAAGAGTCCCTCCCCGTCTCTCCTGTAGCCCCCTTCAGATACTGGAAGATTGCTATAAGATCACCCTGGAGACCTGGTTGTTCTCCAGTCAGAACAACCCCAACTCTCTCAGCCTGTCTTCATAGCAGAGGTGCTCCAGCCCTCTGATCACCTTCATGGCCTCTTCTGGACTTGCTCCAGCAGGTCCTTCCTGTGCTGAGGACTCCAAAGCTGGACGCAGTACTCCAGATGGGGTCTTACCAGAGCAGAGTTAGAGGGATACATTCACCTCCCTTGAGGTGATTCTACGTGTTCATTGAATAGAAATGATAAAGTGAATGTTAACTGTTAGAATTTATACACTGTGGAAGTTCACCTGAGGCATTTAGTAAGCACAGGAAAAACTAAAATTTGATCTAAACCAATAAGACTTTGGACCAATAAGACATCTTGTTTTATGTTGGTGAAGTTATCTTATTTTTTGCAAAACCTTGGGTAGGAAGTACAGTATAGGTTGAGAGAATATGAATCTATTGTCAACAAGTACCAAGAAGTCACAGCTTTGGATATACTGATATCTTAATCTTTGTAAACAGATAGTACTTAGGAGGGAAAAATGGCAAGAGCCTGCAGGTGTGATCATAAATCTGTATTGAGTAAATCAGCAGTGCTAAGGATGACCAGTAAATATCTTTTGGAGGTGTATTACGAAAGAAGTTCCTAGTAATGTTAATGATAAGAGAACTACGATTGCCTTTGAGAATGTCATTCCTGATGACAATAGCTGTTGATTCTTTATAAATTAAAGCTAATGATCTAATTCAGTAGAAAGCAGCCTGAAGGTGGTTGGACTTTGAGTTCAGATGATTTTTGGATGTTCTAACACTTTACTCCATTTTTTTTTGCATGGTGAATAGCAACATTTACTTGCAGTATAGAGTTTGCTTTTTCAGCAGGGAAGATTCACACAGCAGTTAGCACTTTCTGAATTCCATATTTTAGAATGTCAGGGAATCTCATTCTATTTTAAAAATATAAATAAAAACTCCTTATCACTGCAATACCTGAAGTTATAAAGGCAAATTTCTCATTTTGGAATAATAGTAGGATATACACACTAATATTTTCTGCTGAAAGATTATGTCTCTAATTTGTCTGTTGAACATGTAGGCACTCTCATTCAGGTCTATAAAAAATTGTTTAAACACTATAATTAATTTTCTGGAAGTAAAAGGTGTTTCTGTAAATAATAGTAGGGGCTTCAGAAGGTGTTGAAAGCAGTAAAATTGATCTTTTTTATTTTGTTACACTGATAAAACTGCTTGTATTTGTTACTTAGGACAGAGTCAGTATGATTCAAATAGACCAGATCTTTTTCTGAAGAATAGCATGAAATGAACAAGCAAGAAACTATTAAAAAGTTTAGGCCTGTGGCCACTCTATTTATAAATGCAGACTCTGGTATGTTCAAAGGCATGGTAAGTTCTGAGAGTGAGGGTTTTCGTTATAGCGCAGATTCTGACAGGTGCTGCATGAAAGCCAACGCCTGTTGCTCACTAGAGTCCTATTGGGACTGCACATTGTCTTAAGAATTTACCTGTGCAGAGCCCAGTTACTGAATTGCATCCATGCAAGGAAATCTTGTTTCTATACATGCTTTAAGTCAGAATCAGTTCTTTGGTACAAGTCCTGAATTCCTGGATGTTAACTTTTGTAATATTTAGGAGTTCACTGGCGAGTTTTTGAAGTACACTTTGCTGAATACTGTACCCTTAGATGACCATTCTTTTCTCTGAAGGCCAAGAGTAAATTGGTGCTGCCTATATTATGGGTTTCTCCATCAATCCTAAAAAGTCAGTGGCAAATTAATTACCTGAGCTATAAGTATACTTTGCTTTATCAGTGGGAAATTCCCACACATGCTGTAACTGTAATGTCTAGGGATGCTCTGGGACAAGAAGTGTTGTATAAATGTAGGTGATTATTGCTACATTATTTTAATCCCTTGTTCCATGATTGTTTACTTCAGACCCAGTGGTACCATATGAGTGGAAAAAAATAAAAAAAAAAAGAAAATTTAAATAAAGCACAAGGCCATCCAGTCTACCCTAGTAAGAAAAAGAATTGTTAAGGAAATCATAGTGCTGAGGTCTAAATATTTCACAATTAGGCATTCATTTGGAAAGAGCAGCTGCTCTATATCCTCTAACATACTATTTTGCTTATGTTGTTTACTGATTACAAAACACAGAATATACTATTATTGACTGTGTTTTCCCCTACAGTCTTCCAGGAGTGTAATAATGAATATTCACATTAAGAAAAAGCTTCAAGGGTCTAGCACCAGCAGCAGCTGTGCTTCTTACAATGTCTGCAGTCACTTGGGTTGACTAGATGTAAATAATTTACATGTGCTGTATATAGCAGCCTTTTCAGATCTCCATATATTTATGCTAATACATAAGTTAGATTTTGCTGGCAACCGCTCTGTTGATCAAATTGAAACAAAAAGTAGGTTGTAGCTGTTCAGGGACTAGTCTCCCAGTTGCCCTGAACAACTGCCATGTGCAGTACAGAAGCCATCATAGTTTAGTGTTGAATCTCAAGATCTCTGAGGAATACTTTAAAGCTAATTATCACTATCAAGAAAGTCCTTGAGGTCAGAAGGCACTGAAGTTCTCTACAGAGTTTGTCTACTTACCTATTACTTCAGAATTTATTAATATCCAAACACATCATGGAGAGACAGTAAGCTCTTTTGATAAACAATAGCAAGATTGTTCCTGCACTTTTTTTCGTTAATGATATAAAGCTGTAGCAAGTACAGGAAAAATTGCTTTTTCTTTTACTATCTACCATGGAAGTTTTGCATCTTGTGACAGATCCTCAAGTTTATAGTTATATTGAATAGATCTGGATGCAATTCCGTGAATGATCAGACTGACTACACAAAAATATGAGGAGGATCTATCTGTTAGAGCCATGAACTCACACTGCCCCTGCCTATGAATGTGTCTCTTGTATAGACAAAAAGCAGTATGTACAAGTAAAACAAACACATTCCCCTAGCTATCTGTTAAGACACACAGGTGATCTATTTGCATACACAGGTAAAGACTGTTCAATAGGAAAGTTCCTGCGCTGTCTTTGAGGTTTTGTCAAAAGAGCTAATTGCTAGGTGCACACGGCTTCCCTCGTTGTCATTTTGCTTTTCTGCTTTATTTTAGAATCCTAGAGTGGTCCAGGCCAGAAGGGACCTCTTGTCTGACCTCCCCGCAGTCAGCAGGGACACCCCCAACTAGACTAGGTTGCCCAGGGCCTCGTCGAGCCTCACCTTAAATATCTCCAGGGAAGGGGCCTCAAACACCTCTCCGGGCAACCTGTTCCAGTGGTCCACCACCCTCATAGCAAAGAACTTATTCCTAATATCCAATCTAAATCTGCTCTTCTCCAGCTGAAAGCCATTGCCCCTCATCCTGTCACCACAGGCTTTTGTAAACAGACTCTCCCCAGCCTTCCTGTAGGTCCCCTTCAGGTGCTGGAAGGCTGCTATTAGGTCTCCCCAGAGCCTCCTCTTCTCCAGGCTGAACAGACCCAGCTCCCTCAGCTTGTCCTCGTAGCAAAGGTAAGCAAGCAGTAAGCAATTGCTTTTGCTGGCGGGATATCACTGTCTGGTTAATGGTTGCTCAAGGTTAGATGTATTCCTGATACAAATATGTATACCCACTTAAACCAACTAATATCTTTGCTACAGGCTCATGGCACCTCTTAGATGCATATCAGGAACATGGAGAAGTACAGAGAATTGACATTTTACTTACAGAACTGAAACTAATGGACTAGTTAGTGGCATTTTAATAGCTTACAGTGAATAACAGAGCATCAGTATTTTAACAAGTAAGCTCGTGATACAGCCTGTGTCACAAGGGAACGTGTTCAAAAAGAAGAGTATTCAGTGACTAGAGATTTTATTTGTGGGTTTTTTTTCTATGATAAACAAAAACACTTGGTTTTTACACAGAATAAAGAGGCAATGCCAAAAAGTGTTTAGAAGGAGCAGAAACAAAACAAATGTAGTGTTTAGCAGCATTTTAGAAATACTTATACCTAGTCCTGAAGATGTATAGTGAGGTAATTGACTATACAGAATATGATTTAAAATATGGAGCTGGGAATGAAATTTGAAACATTTACTATCTAGTGCAGTTTGTTCTTTCCAAAGAAAAATATTTGCTTTTCAAGAATATTTTCATAAGCCCTTGGAACAGTCCTCCTAGGGCTTAGGAAATAATAAGCATTGCATACACAGGTGAATTATTCCAAATGAGCACAGAAATTACTTCAGGCCTTCCTCTATTTTTGAATAGAGAGGGAGGGAAAGAGAGAAAGGAATAGATATACTTATGGACTTAAACATGCTTATAGATACCTAGTGAGATTTTCAAAAGAACTTAACCCCTATCGGTTTTAGTATTTAAATTTTTGTGAAAATCCTAGTTACGATTCTTAATTTATCTTTACACTTATATTTGACTATCAAAATTGGCTTGTAGAATAAAATTCTTCAAGTTTTATGTGGCTCAGGTGCTTGCATTATATTTCGCTTTAGGGTTTAAATCACCTGAGACTGATGTGATAATAAATGGATGTAAGAGTCTGAATCAAAGGTGTGACTGTAATTTGTATAAATATATCCAGCTGGCATTAAACAAATTGGTGAGGTTATTGTTAAGCCCTGTAGGTGTTAAGGCTCTTGAGTCAAATATGTATTTACATGTGGACCCATGCAAATTCTGTAGTCCAGTCTGAAGCCTACTTTGACATCTGTATACTGGTATCACAAGACAGATTCGTTCAAATTTCTCTGACGTGCTTAATTGCAATTTCAGATGTCTGTGTAGCCATAGTGTAAGTTTTGAATGCTACACAGAATGTTAAGTCTTTAATTCTTAAAGAAAATGAATAATTGAATGGTAATTCCTGGACAATTGCCATAATTATTTTTAGTGCAGATTGTATACTTATGTTCAACACACATTCCACAGTATTTTCCCAATTAAAGCTTTCCAACTGGCAAGTACTACCGTTTTTATCTTTCCACTTCAGTAAAGTTCTACTGTCTCAAGTCTTATCTGTTTTTGCAATTATTTGCTTTCTGCTGTGCAGAACAACTCCTACTTTTTCTTATCTTGTGGGTTTTTTTCCACTTTTTCTTGGTAATTTTTTTTTCAAATTAGTATTTTGGTTTATAAGTAGTGGTTTAAGAGATAAAAATAATGGTCTTCTAAACCTTTGAAATAGAGAGCTTTAAGTCACAGTTACATATTTAACTTCTTAGATTTTCCAACTGGATTTCACTACACAATATATATTATAAGTAATTAATTCAGGTCTCCATCTGCCATATAAAACATGATGTTTCTTATGATAAATCACCTGAAAACAAACATTTCTGCTGAAATGAATCTCTGTGGGAAAGTGGATCATAGGTAATTTTTAGACATGAAGGGTCCAGAGGCAGGGTTTGTTGAATTAATATATTATTAAAGATGAACTTGAAATGTAAAATTCTGGAACCAATCCATGTTGCAAGTTTTATTCCTTATCCTTAATTGTCTGTTGTGAATTAGTCTGTTGGTTTCATAGAAAATTTCCATTAGGAAATTTCCTGAAAGATGTTTAGAGCAAGAGAACGCTCTGACTTAGTGTCAGTAATTTCATGGTGTGTTATGTGACTTGAATATGATAGTTCAGCACCACTCAGTTGACATGGTTTGTTAGTTATCATCAAACTCCCAGATCATCTTTGAGCAGAAGCCCAAAAGGCTCTAAATATTCACATGCAGTGCAATGATGTCATAATCAAAATAAAATTTAACAATTTTGAAGTTAAATTGAAAATAGATAGTCCTTTCAAAGCCCTAGATGAAAGGGAGACAACCACATGTGAATCAGATACAGCACTGCTGAATTATCTTGTTCAATGTCTGTGCTTTCTAAATAATAGACAAGGTAACTGTACAGAATGATTCCTTTGAAGGATCTGACAAGCATGATTTATGGCATAGCCCAAAACACATTCTTTGCTTGAACATTCAGTCGAAAGAGCTTCATTTTCCCCAATTCTAATATTCTGGAATTATATCTAAATTGTTTCTTAACTTGGGAAGTCACAGGAGGGAGAATATAAATTACACTCTTACAAAAATATACAAGAGATTTAAATTGGAAAATTGCTATTTTGGAATGCAAGACAGCAAACTACAATTAATCAGTGTTCTTCCTCTCATCAGACTTCACAGTGAAGCTTCAAGAAACATAATGCAGTATTTTAAAAGGCTCATTTAAAAACCTTTCTCAAATACTAGAAACATCCAGGAAAAAAGGACATCCTTATTTTGAATAAATCATTCAATGAATTAATATCTGAGAACCTAAAACTAATTCAGTTTGTGTAAAGCCTCCAATTTTAAAAGCTCAACCCATGGAATTATTTTCAGATTCAGGCATTTATGAAAGTTCCCCTCCATATGGAAGGAGAAAGTGATAAATTGAAATATTAATTCCAAGAAAACAGGTGCTGCAGATTTTAAAGGATGGCTTATATTATTCTTAAAGCATCTGATGACAGAGTATTCATCCTAATAATTAATATAAGTATGTACTTTCTCAAACACTAGATCTCTGCTTCCTGTTGCTGAGGTTCTCCATAGAGGTGTCCTACCTAAGCTAAGTCAGATGAATGTCCTTCATCTAGTACCCTCATCTCTGTCTGCTATAGATTCTTATGACTCAACTGCTGTGTTTGGAGAAGGGATTTTACCGCTTTATAGGTAGAACAAAGGATTGCCATCTAAGTATTTATCCTGTATAATGAAATTTTGCAACTACACTAATGCAGTGATGGAACAGCAACCAGAGAAGAGGCAAGTCATACTTATTTTCACATATAAGTCCCATAAAACTGTCTTGCATAAAGTCCAAATTTCCTGTTGTTACTAGAGCATGTGACAGATACTTGAATTGTTTGTACTTAACAGTCTCAAGTGGGTTTAGAAATCTGCAGAACCTATTGGACAAACGTGTCCATCAGGAGGAGCAGCTGGGATCTAGGTGTCTAAAATGGCACTAGACATCCATGATTACGTGCTGAAATTGCTTCCTTAATGTCTTAACTGCTCAGATATTGCATACTCGTGGAAGGGACAAGAGGCAAGTCAGGAATAACACATAGTGTGATTAGGCTACAAGAATATTTTTAAGAAAAGATACAACTTCAAAGAATAATAGAATCCCAGGTTGGAAGGGCCCTCAAGGATCCTTTTATCCAACCTTTCTTGGTAAAATAATCGTCTAGACAAGAATGGCCAGCATCCCGTCAAGCTTAAAATTATCCAATAATGGGGAATCCACCACTTCCCTGGGGAGAGTATCTCAGCGGCATATTATTCTCATTGTGAAAAATTTTCCGCTTGTGTCCAATTGGGATGTCCCTAGGAGTAACTTGTACCTGTTACCCCTCGTCTTTTCCATGTGAATCCTTGTAAAAAGGGAGTCTCCGTTTTCTCCATCTTCTTTGCAGTCACCCTTTAATCACATGGTGATAAGGTCTTCCCTAAGCCTTCTTTTCTCAAGGCTGAGCAAATCTAATTCTCTAAGCCTTTTTTCATATGGCAGGCTTCCCAGGTCATCTTTATGGCCCTTCTCTGGATCCTCTCTGGCCTGTCTACTGGTTTTTAGTAAAGCAGGGACCAAAATTAAACACAGCATTCCAGGTGTAGCTTGACAAGTGCTGAGCAGAGTAGGATAATGACTTCTTTATCTCTGCTGGTAATGCCCTTATTGATGCAACCGAGCACCCTGTTGGCTTTCTGTGCCTCAGCAGCACAGTGTTCACTCATATTGAGTATTTTGTCTACCAGGACCTCCAGGTCCCTTTCCACACAGCTGCTCCCTGGCCAGGTAGATCCCAGCATGTGCTGCACTCCTGGATTATGTTTTCCCAGGTGCAAGACCTTACACTTGCCTTTGTTGAATTTCATAAGGTTCTTGTTAGCCCACTCTTCCAGCCAATCCAGGTCTTCCTGCAGGGTGGTTTTCCCTTGTGAAGTGTCTACTTTCCCACGCCATTTGGTATCATCAGCAAACTTCATCAGGGTACACTTGATCCCATCATCCAGATTGCTTATAAAGATATTAAACAGTGTTGGGTCCAGTATTGATTCCTGAGGGACCCTGCATGTGACAGGTTGCCAGTTTGAAAAGGAGCTATTTGCCACCACCCCTGTGTGTGGTTTGTCAGTCAGTTCTTCACCCACTGCATGGACCACTTGTCTAGAATGTAAGGCATCACTTTCTCTAGGAGGAGGTGGAGAAGCATTGGAGAAATCCGGGTATGATATCCACTGCTTGCCCCACATCAGCCAAGCAGGTTACTGTGTTATTGAAGGGATTCAGGTTTGTTGTGCACAATTTGTCTTTGGTGAATCTGTGCTGCCTTTTCCCAATCATGTGTTTCATTTGACTTGTGATAGCCCCAGGAGTATTTGTTCAATAACTTTCCCAGGGAATGAAATGCAACTGATGGTCCTATAATTTCGTAGATCCTCCCTTAAGTCTGTCTTGTAGATGGGGATGACATTAGCCTTCTAACTTGTCACGACACACATAATGTATCACATAATATATTGAGAATTTTTCATAACAAAGATGAGATTTTGATTATTATGATTTTATTTATTTATTGGGTGGGGTTTTTTGGACAGCAGTAACAGGACCCAGATGCGAGGCTTTGGAAGAATTTCCAGTAGCAGCAGCTGGCTCCTTGGCTGTCTCCTCAGGCAGTTGTGTTGATGCTTTGCAGTTGCCTCTGGCTCTGTCATGTAATGAGGCAGCTAAGGAGCCTCCTTATACATTTGAATGCAATTTCTGGTTGTTACCATTGAAACACTTTTAATTTTAAGAAAGATGAGTGATTTTTTTTTTTCACCTGTGCAAGATATGTATGTATAATATATATGTATCATATATATAGTGATATATGTAATATGATGTATATATAATAGATGTACACGTAGAACTTTAAAATTCCATCTATTCAACAGGAATTTTCTACTCTATAAAGTACTTTGCAGTGTGTCACTGAGTCCTTAAGAAAAAGCCTTACAAAAAATCACTGAAGTCCTGCAAAGTAGATGCCCACTGATGAAATTCACCAAGAGATAGCATTTTCTTTTGTACTAGTGTCTGATGTGAATAAGTAGCTACGTCCATTATCCTTACACAGATTTACTGTACTTGTCCATTTTAAAGAGTTCTTTATTAGTTGCTGTGATTTCCATACCTACATATAAAAGTTCACATACATTCAGAAATTACTTATATGTCTCCCAAATTAAAAAAATTAAAAAAAGAGGGAGGGGAGGGAAGCGAACACATGTTCACGTTATGCTATGCCATATGTTGTAGTAAACTGGGTGCATGAATTCCCATATGTGAATTTTTCTTATCTCTGGCCTTTACATAGCTTTGACATGAATGTCCAAATTGCCAGAGGAAAAGGCATTTAAATACACTTTTAGCTTATCTTTGACAAGGTTTTCATTGGATGCTTACAGTTTTTCCAGTGCAAGTAGCTACAAAAGGTAAGGGTAGCATTAGCAGATCATTTTGGTGCATTTAAGATTGCTTGGGAAGTTGAGTATCTTTATGAGTGGAACTCGGCACTTTGAGATCCCTACCATATACAGTGAGCCTGAATTTCACTACAGGTGTAAATTTTTGCCCATAGTTTCTCTGACTTACAGGTAAGAAAACCCAAGACCAAATTAAAAAAAAAAAAAAAAAAAAACAACTTCAACATCAGAATTATTTGTTCCTAAAGTTTAGAAAAAGTCCCACGCTTTCACAATGCTATCTAAGAACTTGTTAGTGAAAAAAATAAAAAAAAGTCCATCAGAATTTTAATCCTTTTTTGTTTTGCTTAAGAAAGACCCAGTATCATTTGCAACCATCCAGCCTTTGCTCCATGCCTCACACACCCAATGTGAGCAGGCAGACGCTCCTGCTTTGCTTTCCTGTCTTTAGAGAATTATTACTCAGGTGTGGGTTGCTGTTCCGAACTGCTCTGAACCTGCCTTCAGCTGGGCTTACTTCAGCTGATATGATGCTTTCTCTGGTGCCTTGTAGTGCCTGAAGTTTTAAAATTAGAATCTGGAATGGCAGTGACATTTAGGCTGCAGGGCTTTTCATTGAATTAAAGGCACTGGGGAAACTCTAATAATAGGGATAAAGCCAAGAATGGGCAAAGAAGAATTTTATCAGATAGTGCTCTTGTAATTTGATTATTCTTATGTAAGAGAGAGCTGGGAATGAAAGGAGGAGGAGAAGAATCAACAAAGAGTAAGATGACATTAAGAAAAGTTTTTATTTCTACTGAATAGCTAGTAAGAGCTGAGAAATATCGCTTTTATTCTTATATGAACTGACACAATCTTTGGGGACTGGACTTGCTATGCTACAAGGCTAACATGGTTCAGTTCTTTCAATCCTGTTTTCTTCTTCATGCTTATGCTTTGGTAAATCTAAAAATAAGTTAAATGTAAATCTTTTTTATGCAGGAGTGATTACAAAGAATGTATCTTCTGCATATGCAAATAATCTGGCAGAACATGTTTCCCGGATGTGCTTTTAGCTACCTTAGTGATCTCACTTACTCAAAAGCAGCAGTGGTACTAATTAAGAGGATGACTGTGAACTTGCATGAGGGTTTAGATACCTCAGAAACTTTTGAGCATGACTTCAGACATTGGTATTAAGACCGTGTGAATGTTTCCCATTCATAGGGAAAGAAGCAGGTTTTAAAACACTCCAAAAAGGATTTTGAACATTATACATGTCATTCATGTATCCTTTGGATGAATCATTTTCTTCCTCTAGGGGAAGCTAAAGGCATATGCCTGTTGATAAAAGCTTTCCGGTGTTGCTGAGAATGAATGTAAGATAGTACA
>VXBJ01003369.1:330581-344257 GCA_013400055.1 Nycticryphes semicollaris | reverse complement strand
AAAAACAAAAAAAACCAAAGATCCTGTGATCCTGTATCTGAATCAACCAGGACTGTACTCTTGTTGTTCTCAATTGAATTATGTTACAAATGAATGTAAACGTTATCGCTGCCTGGGATAAAGTTTGTGAATGTAGAGATGGACTATCCTGCAGTGTGTATTAGCCATCATACCACTCAGCTGTCCAGCTCCCAGCATGATGTAAAGAGCAGTGGAAATGCGGTACTAGTGCAGAAATTTTACTCTTTTCTCTGATGCCTGAGCTTAGCAGGGAGGCTTTTAGACTTTTGAGGGGAAAATGCCTTCTTTGTAAGTTTGATTTCTGCTGCCCTTCATAAATTTACTTGTCAGTTAATGCTATTATGTATACAATTTACGATTAAAGGGAGCTGTGTTCCTATGTGCAGTATAATTTCTGTGAGCAGGTCTATAGGGGTAGACCCGGGGTAGACCCGGTTACACGAGTAGCTTACAAATAACTCAGAAATGCTTATCACACATCTGAATGATTCCCTGGTGAATATGTTGATCTAAACAGAATTTTATTACAACATGAAAACTGTAGTTAGTAAAACTGTTTTATGATTTTTGGCTGAAGAATGTTTTGCTATCAAATTCTAGGTAGTATGGTTTTAGGACAGGAAAAATATCCCTTGATGACTTTTGACTAGAAAATTTCAAAATCAAATTAATGCCATTTGAATGCACATCTACTTTGGCTTTCAGGAGCCAAAAAATTTCAAAGGTTGCCAAGTGGATTAAATGCATAAAATGAAGAAGATAAAACCGGTAGTGGCTGCTTTTTATTGTATTTAGTTTTGTTTCAAGAAAGCAAATCGAAGGAGAGAGAAAATATAAATTCCAAGACATAACAAGTTTTGGAATCTTGCAAAATAATAGATTTGATAAAAGATAATAACCATGCTAAAAATCTGCCATATAATGTTAATAACCCTGGTCCAAGTAAACAGAAACTGTTCATTCTGAGGTTTAAAACCTGGAATAATCCTTAGATGTTTCCTAAACAAAATCTTTCTTTCTTTTAAAGATGTAATATTTGGTCCTTCCTGTGAACACAGATATCAAAGGCTGGGCCAGGGTGAGATTAATCCTTTTGTATTAATCCTAATTTCATCTTAATTATATTGTATCAGCTAAATTATCTCTGTGTGTGGTTATTATACATCAAATAAAAATGTTTAGTGACATTTTAGATACTCCAGACTACTTAGCTTAGTTTACCAATGGTCAGCATAGCAGATTCATCCTAGACTTCTGTGATTATGATAAAAGCATAAACCACAGTGCTATTGTAGAACAGATTGGACAAAAGGTCTTTGCTGTTATTTGAAGACAGGACAGTTAAATGCCTACTGCCTTCCAAGTTTTTGTTCCATGCAGCAGTGCAAAGAATCATCAAAGTTTTAATATGTGTTTTACTTCTACAACAAGAATATGAATTGAGAGGAAAAGGTCTAATATCCTCTGTTACTGTATGCACTATATACTGAATGCAAGTAAATTATCTTAACAAAGTAAAACTTCTAAAAGCTTCTTATTCTATTTTTGTCTTTGGCTCAGCAGGAACAAGGTGAATGGCATATCAGAAATGTGCTGTTAAAACAGTATTTTTGTTCTAATTAAAGCTTCAAATATTATTTCAGTACAATAATAATTCAATTTCTTTTTTGTTTTGGACTCTGGTGGTTTATCCTGTGATATGTCATTATATTGTTAGAAATAACTAATAACAGTTCACCATAGCATTACCCCCATGTGGTGTAGTTTCCTTGGCCTTGCAAATTTACTGTTGGCAGAACAACACTCTACAAGTAGAGTTTTGGAGGACACATGCTGGTAAAATATATGGGAACTAAGCATTTAAAAACTAGTATGTCTAATTCATTACAGGAGTTAATTACTTGTATCTACTATTAATTACAACTATTAACCATAAAAGAAAAAAAATATTTCTTATGATATATAATCTTGTATCTGTTGTAGAAATAATATGACATCTAACAATACCTACAAATACATTTTTGCTGAAAGGTTTAGTAGAAACAAAACTGCACAATAGGATTAAGAACAAAACAGACAACTATTTTTCCCAATATATACCATTTTCAGTGCTAGCTAAATGGGTAAAGAGAACAGTCATGAAGCACTGAGCCAGCTCTACTTAGGATTTATCTCACTAATGCACATTTCAGAATTACTATGTTTTACCTTAGTAAATCTAGATTTGAAAACATGAACATAAAGGACTAGTCAATTTTGGTTTTTTTCCAAAATGTATTTTATGCATTTGATAGGCCAACACAAATGTCAATATTTTGCATTTAATCAGTTCTTAAAAACAATTGTATCAATTCTTCAACTCAGTAGCATAAAGCTGTTCTCGTTGGACTGCTATGAGCTGTAATGTATGTAGGTACATAGAATACGTCACCTATCAAACAGATTGCACTTGCTGTTAGTCAGAGCTCTTTACTATATTTAGGGGTTTTTATATAAAATTTGTAAGTGAAATCTTGGTTACATGGAATTAAATGGCAAAACTCAACTGACTTTAATTAGCTAGAATCTCACCTCTCGTTCAAGGATTTACAAAATAAACACAGCATTTATAAAGTAGAATTTTAAAAATCAAAGATAAGTCTCAGACATTTAATTTTCATAGTCTCAGAAATATTATAGTATTATTTTTAAAAAGTAGGATTTATCTATTGCATCTAAACTCCCCAGTCATTTTATTGTGCTCATTGGGATAAGGAACTTTACCAGCAACATGTTCAAAGCTGTTCCTGTGCAAACAGTCCAGAAACTGTCCCGAGTTGTACTTAAATAGATACCCTGAATGTGAGAAAAATGTCCAACATACAAACTGGATTGTGTAGACTTGCTTCCATCACCCTAATTCTGCTTCTTTGAGGAAAAACAAATAGGGAAATGAATTCGTTGTCAAGTTGCTTTTATTTGGTAATGTGGCTTGAACTAGGAATTAAATACCGTTTTCCTCAATTGTACTACAAAATGAATGCACCACTCATTTAAATCCATGCAAAAATTACTCATTATTGAATATCAACTTTCTGTTCAGAGCCTTTTTTCACAGTTTAGAAATCTAGCACCTAAAATAGAAGTTTATATGTAAATGCTGATACAACATAATAATACTAGCAGGTGATGATAATCAACGAAACCTATTTGCTAAGTGCTTTTTCATCATTTTAAATGGATGATGCTTGTTCATAGAAGGGAGACTGTGATGGGAAGCCTGCAAAGGGCTACTTCATTACCTGGACCATAACATAACTCGATGAAGGCAGCAATCAGTATTCTAATGTATTTATTTCAAGGCTGAAGCTTGGTTTCCCCTGCATTTTGATAAAGGTGCTGAAAACAAAATAAAAATTGAATTTGGTTATGGTATGCATGGAGAAGATTGTGTACCAAAATCCGAGTTAGTGTTTGGGTAAGCATACGTGAATTATGTATTATCTCTAAGGGTAACATTTTTACTATTCTGAGTTCTCCATTTTAGTTGCTATTTCAGATGTCAATGTGATAGGAGGTAGGTTTTCCAGGTTTGTGTTTCTGCCTAACATTCCCTAAACCTTTGGACCTAAAACTAAGTAAGTTCTGCTTGTTTTTGATGAAAAGTATGTGTGGAAGTTAATGTAACGTGGAGTTGACTTTATCAGCAAAATAGGTTTGTAGAGATTGATAATAGTGTTTGGTAGGGTATAGGAGGAAAACAAAAAGAGGAGAGCTTCCTGGCACAAACCTGGAATATGTAATTTCAGTGGGAGTTTTGTCTGTGTGCAAAACAATGCCCAGTATTTCCCACAGTAGTCAAAGTGAGTTTAATACAACACGTCTTAAATCCAAGTCACTGATGAGAACATGATAATCAGTGGAGAGACTGGAAACTAAGGCTAAATCTTGCTGCACTGTCCCATCTTGATTAACGCAAGCATTTAATTTCCCCATCTGGAAGGTTGATCAGAATGTTTAGGTGAACTTGGCAACTCTGCAGGTCTGTGTCTGACTCCTTCTTATTATACTATCTGCAATTCTAGGAATCTCAATTTAAGTTTGCACAGAAAGATTGCACTTTTGCTGTACGGCTATGCTATCTAGCACTTTATTTCCTTGGTACTGAATAATAGAAAGTATATTTTTATCATCTAATGTCCCTGACTTTCTAGCAGTGACATCTCCCTAACTCCTTCTACATTTAAAGCTATAATTAATCAAAAAGGAATATTGAAGGCTACCATATTTCCAGCTTTTCATACCACTGTTTTGTTTTAATATTTTGTAGAAGCATTTAAAAATTCTCTACTAAGATTTAGCATTGGTTGATTTTTGTATTTTTTTTACTGAATTTAATACTCCTTATTAAAAAAAAAATGTGTATGGCATTTAATTTTGTACAACAAAAGACAAAATGTTAGGTACATTGAATCACATATATACACATCTATATAAATAAATGTTTACCAATTAGTACCAATATAGAAGTAGTATATAACTCTCAGTAGTGTAAATGCCATAGTGAATACATTACAAAGCACAAATAGTTTTTGAAACTATGCTAATTATTGACATCTTTTAATCACTGCTATGATGAACCTGGAGCTTTGATACTTTTCTGACTGTTCTCAGAACAGTTCCTTTCCTTTTTTCAAAATACTGTTCCTTTCCTTTTTTTTAAAATACTGACCTCATATCTTCCTGAGTCATAATACTGCTAGAAGGCCAAATCGTATTCGGCTGTTTAAAAGTGTAATAATCTCTATAGCCAGAGGTACTTTCCTTTCTTAATTGTTTTCTTTACTTGCACAGAACAGAAGGTTGTGATGAAAGGGGCAAGAATGCAGAAAATAAAAAATAAAAGTTGAACCTTTAACTTTATTTTTAAAACCTTCTTAAGTTCAAGGGTGTATATATCAGATAAACAATGTCAGCTAGAGGAAGATAATATACTGGAGAACTGTGGTGTTATCATGTCTACATCTTATAGTATTCTGCTAATTTTTTTTGTGATATTTCACCAAAAAGCTTTTAAAAATTGTGAGACATTCAGGAGGTAACAATAGTGAGCACTAGTGCTGTTTGTTTCTTATGCAGGAATAAATTGTATGTACATTTTAACCAGTTACAGACAGGAGACGATTTATTGTTGAAAGCATAAGAGGCATTAAATACTAGTTTTGAAGAGGGACAATTTCAAATAATGCAGTGGTTGCAGGATTAAATTAAAATGTAGTAAAACCAGAGCACAGGAGCTCAACTAAAGCTTCACAGAATATGAGGGAGCGTCCATATGTCTGCTTTTTGCTTTGGTTTTTTGTTGTTGTTTTTATTTTAAATAGTGTGGGAGGAAGAAAAGGCAAACTATGCAAGCTCTCTCCCAAAAGCTAAAATCTGACAGTACTTTGAGTCTTTATGATGCTGTAACTCCTGTGGAGAACTGCTGCTCTCTCATACCTTCCACACAGCTCAGTCTTTAGCATTATGGCCTTGCTTTAGGTAGCTCTGTTGTCCATCTTGAAAATCTGTTAGAAATTGGTTGAGGAAAAAAAAGGGGGGGAAACCATCAAAATCTGCAAAATTCAAGACAAAAGGTTCATCCTTAGGCCTAAGTGTGGGTTAGAGTCATGTGTGGCGTGCTGCACCTGGGGAGGAATAACCCCATGCACCAGTACAGGTTGGGGGCTGACCTGTGAGAGAGCAGCTCTGTGGAAAAACACCTGGGAGTCCAGCTGGACAACAGAGTGACCACGAGCCAACAATGTGTCGTTGTGGCCAAGAAGGCCAATGGCATCCTGGGGTTCATCATGAAGAATGTGGCCAGCAGGTCGAGGGAGGTTATCCTCCCCCTCTACTCTGCCCTGGTGAGACCACGGCTGGAGTACTGTGTCCATTTCCGGGCTCCTTCATTCAAGAAGGGCAGGGAACTGCTGCAGAGGGTACAGCAAAGGGCTACAAAGATAATGAGGGGACTAGAACACCTCTCTTATGAGGAAAGGCTGAGGGACTTGGGTCCTTTTAGTCTGGAGAAGAGAAGACTAAGAGGGGAACTGATCAATGCCTAAAAACACTTGAAGGGTGGGTGTCAAGAGGAAGGGGCCAGTTTTTCTTCAGTGGTGCCCAGTGACAGGACAAGAGGTAACAGGCACAAACTCAAACTTAGGAAGTTCCACCTAAACTCAGGGAAGAATTTCTTTACTTTGAGAGGGCAGAGTCCTGGAACAGGCTGCTCAGAGCAGTGGTGGAGTCTCCATCTCTGGAGACATTAAAAACCTGGTCACATTCCTGTGCAACCTGCTCTGGGTGGACCTGCTCTGTCAGAGAGGTTGGACCAGATGATCTCCAGAGGTCCTTCCAGCCCCATATCATTCAGTGAATATAGAAGCACTAATGTTGCATGCAGTACAGGGTTCACAAAGGTGTGTCTATGAGCTGACCTTGCAATTGGTACCACGGGGCGCGTCGGGAGCTATTCTGGCAGAGGGCACTGGTGGATGGTGCAGGCAGCAATACTCTCTCCATGCCAGCTCTCAGATTTCTTTCTCTGACTACACTCTTGCGATTTTCTGCTTTACCACTTTCCATAGAAAACTTCTGCATTTAAACAAAGTATAAACTTGTATGCATTTAACTTAGTTTTTTATTATAATAAGAGTAAAACCCATAGGGTGAAAAGTAATTTTTCCTTTGAAAAAAAAGGCTTAACAGCTGGGAATTTGGAAAAGTGAGAAGAAAAAAAAAGCATTTAGCTCAATTAGATGCTGTCATTCAGTAGCTTCCTCCTGGGGTAACTTCATTTCTCTATTCTATTGTGTAAACCTAATTCCGTTGTCATGAAAGAGAACAGATGAAAAGAGGTAAAGAAGTCTTAACTACAGAAAATCTACTATATTAATTTTCCAAATTGTACCAGGTGAAAAAGGGTGCTGTTTCTGACCTGCAGTTTTTGCTTAGAAAGCAGCTAAGACCTCAAGCCTCTGAGCATCCACCAGGCTTCTCGACTTGGACAGATGTGAGTTCCACAAGGCTCTCATTAACTTCTTTATATGTTAAGGTTTCTAGGATTCCTATGTGAAATAAAAGAATACTTTGGAATGTGCTTTCATAAGATGTGCATGCAGGAAATAAAATATGGCTTTCAGTATTTCCAGGATTCAAACTTTTAACAATGGTGTCATTAATTCAGGTAGCAAAAGGAAAAGCAGTGAAACAATCCCACTATGAGCCTACAACTGTAATATTGCATGGAGTAAGTGGTCTTTAGGTTAAAGGTCTTATTCCATTCAGGAAATATAGCTGTGGACCTGGATCTTGCAGAGACTTCCACAGACTCAGAACTTGGCAATTACTCTTTCTCTCTGCACACTTGTGTGAGCCTTCAAAGGTTCACAACAAAAGACTGTACTTGACTCTCTTGGTTTGCCTGTCTTTTGGTATGCTCTCTGGGTAAGCTTTCCATCTGTTCCTCCAGGTTCTTCTTTCCTCCAACCATATGTGAAAAGTGTCTGTTAGTTTTGGCAGTGAGCTTGTGTCTGTTGAAATGGTGATTGCTGTGTAATTTCTTCCTTCACTGCAGAGCTTTTAAGAAATGCAGCTTGTGCCCTGGCCAAATTCCCAAACTGAGTATTCCTCATTTCTCTCACTTGCAGGGCCCAAACAAAGGTAGCTGGGAATTAAAAGTTTGTGTGAGAAAGCAGATACACCTCTCTGTGTTATAACAACTAGACCCACTTTGAATGTTATCTCAGTCTTATTTGAAGCAGGACTTAACCATGTTCTCCCACACTCCAGGAGTCATCTGGCTACTGGATAGTCTTCATAAAAGTCTCTGTTAAAATTATTTCATGTTGTCTGAGTAATTCCATATTCATTGGGTGAGGGAAGGAGAAATAAAGGAGCATTTACTATATTTTGATAACTAAGGTATTCATTCATATGGGAAATCCAAATTCAAGTCTTTTGTCCGTTCTGTGAATATCAAATGGCTCGTATGCAGTGAAACAGCTTCAGCAGTTCCACTAGAAAATGTGTCACAGGTTGGTATGTAGGTCAGTCCCTTGGGATGTGAAAAAATTTGTTTCAGGATCTCACAGCAGATCAGCTACAACAGGGATCTGAAACAGGTCTCTCATCACTCAGCTTTTGAGTACAGTCGAGTAAACAGATGCTAGACCTTTCCTCTCTTTTTAGTAAACCATCCTCTAAATAAAATGTGTGTACTGACAAGATGAGAGAGTACAATATTTCTTTTCTCTCTCAAGAATACTTGATTATCTTTATGACAAAACCTGCACATGCTATGTAGTTAACTGTCATTTCTAGGTAATTCATTTGCAGTAGGAAATAGTAAGAATACCATGCTTGCTCAGAGCTGAAATAGAATCATAGAATGATTTACAATGAAAGGAACCTTAAAAATCATGGAGTTCCAAACCCCCTGCCATGGGCAGGGACACCTCCCACTAGACCAGGTTGCTCAAAGCCCCATCCAGCCTGGTCTTAAACACCTCCAGGGATGGGGCATCCACAACTTCTCTGGACAACCTGTTCCAGTGCCTCTCCACCCTCACAGGAAAGAATTTCTTTCTAAGATCTAATCCAAATCTCCGCTCTTTCGGTTTAAAACCATTACTCCTCATCCTATTGCTCCACTCCCTGATAAAGAATGCCTCCCCATCTCTCCTGCAGCCCTCCACTTGCCTGTGTTAGGGGACTCTGAGGATAAAATGCTGGTCAAAGTAATGCCAGTTCCACAACACTCTGTCCAGTTTACAGTAGGAAAACAAGTATATGTAGCACCTGGAAGATGGCTGGTCAGATAGCTGAATGTGAAAGCCACTTGGAAAGGAAAAATTAAGGCAGAAATAGGGAAAGTAAACAAAAAAATTAGTATCTAGATCAAAAAGAGTAGTGAGATGGTGTTCTGTTCTTTAATGCTGTCCTTACTTATTTCATGCATGCTTTCTTTTTTCTGGTTGAATCTCCTCTGCACACCGGTTGTTTATACTGACCTTAAATGCTGTAATCAGCCTTATCGAAACATGGTTAATTTTTAGTGATTGGCTTTTTGTAGGAAACTTATAGAAAGTCGCAGTTAATATTCTTTTTCCTTCATCCGGCTTTAAACACAAGTTCTTTTGGATTCTTTTGCATAGACAGTTTTCATCTTTACAGAGACATACCTTCCGCCAGCAAGTACTACTGAAACAGATTACAAATCTCCATTGCACTCAATGTCCATAAAAAACTTATTTGGTGAGCTAGTTGCATTTGTGGGTGTTTTTTAAAGTCTTTAGTGCCTCAGTTCCAATTTGTCTGTTCCTTTATAGAAAGGTTATGGCTGTAAGGTGACACATGTGATTAGCACTGCTATTTTACTATGTACATAATTTTGCCTTGTTCTTTAGTGCTACAAAAATGTCTGAATTTTTAAATGATTACCACTCATTATACATTTCTCATGATCATTTGTCTCCTGAAATATGTAATTGGTTTATCAATGACATACAGATTATAACTTGAAAAAGAAACACCTCTAAGATTATCAAAGGTGACAACTGTTTGATAAACTGATAAGCAAGTTTAATAATCTGCTTCATTAAGTAGAAGCAGAAATTAATCTGCAGAGACATTTGCATGTAAAAAGAGCAAGTCAATTGCTCAGTGATTTTATTTTTTAAATTATAATAACAAATCTATTACCAAATGAAGCAGTTTCTTTGGCTGTCCATCTCTCAATTACACAGAAGAGTAGTGCTTAGTACAATGAGATCAATTAAACAGTAGAGGAAATGTGCCATTTTACAAATTACTACCAATTACTCTAGCTTCTTTCTGAGTGATGGGGTCTGCCAGATGCCTTCGAAGCTCCTTTTCGAAGCTTCACGATTAAAATCAAGATCCAGCAATGTATAATTCAACTAACCATAATTTTCTAAGTTCATGCAAAGTGACAAAACCTAAAAGAAAACACTGGATATTTTTTTAACTCAACAGACTTATCTTTCCCATTTTCAGGCTCTCTTTGCCAAATTGTTAAAGTTCCATGGGTAACCTGGATTATTTCTTATGAACATTCAGATCATAAGCACTGTCAATCACACAGAAAATATTGTGCCATTAATTGTGACAACTTAGCTCTGAAATATATTTTTGATACTTTTTGCACTGAGTTGTTCTGGACCTTTTAAGATACTCTGTTCGTGGCAGGCAAAATTATCTTTTTTAATATTCTTAAGATTATCTTAAATTCTTAGTTATACAAACCCCAAATAATTTATCATCTAATATTTTTTGCTTTTACTGAGAGATCCATCAAGGTTTGAAGTTGCCAAAAATCCACCTTTAAGTGGCCTTGCTTTCTACATTGATACACCACATACATCCCAAACTTAATTTCTCTTTTTAAGCACACTAAATTTTCAACTTCTCTATGCAATTTTATCTTGTTTTTAGGCTTCTGTACAGCAGACAGTTCCCTGGATCCCAACCCTTGTACGACATGCATTAGGCAATATTAAGGCTAGCCAATTAAGTGCTGCTTCTGCTGAGTGGAATATCTCATTTATCATTATACACCATCAGCTTCCTAATCCCTTCAAGCAATGAGTCCGATGATTATTTTACGTTTCTACTACACCCATAAAAATGCACTATTCTTCCTAAGACCTGCTACATGCTTTATTTTCATATTGCATTCTTGACTGTCGCTGTATACTGTCAGAGAAGAAAGTCACCAATAATGAAAGGAATATGAGAGCGGCTCCCAGTTTCTCTAATAACTCTTGGCAAATTTACATGCCAGGGTTAGGAAAATGGCTTGCAAATTACTCATAGTTATCAGATTAAGGCTCTTGTTTTAGAGGAAAAACATCTTCGTATTTTTAAAATTGAATAGGTAGATAAGAAGAAAACAGTTTCCAACAGACATCAAAGCAAAGAATTAAGAGAATTGTTATGTAGTGGGAATGCTTCTAGTCTGAAAAACTAGTAATAGGTTGATTTGGAATTGTTAAGAGAGTGGGTGATAAATAGTTGCTGGTGTTTGAGGGTTTTTTTAGGTAAATTTGATTTCTGGGATAAAGTTTCACACGATACATTCTGATTAGTAGATCCAACTTCTGCTCAGTGCTTGATTCCTGGTCTTTTATAAACAGCTCTATGGGGAGCACTAAGCCTCTGGTCTTAGGCACTTACCCAATATCCTCAGGAAACCAAAGCTCAGGCTCTGGAACTCAGGTCTTAATTACAGAAGATACTTCTGTGGGCAAAATCAAGGTATGTCAAGGACTATCTTAGACTTCAAGAGCATGTTAAGCCATCCAAGTAGACATGGGTTCAGATCCCTTCAGTGCACTTCACATTAATCAGTTCTAATTCTCTAGCTTTCCCCTGTCCTGAAGATTCTCTGTTGTATTCTGGTACGTCACAGATTTTGCTGTGCTTCTTTGCTTGTATCTGTAGTCTTATTTGCTACTATCATAAGCTTTCATAAGCTTTCAAACTTGCTGTCATTGCCCTGTTCCAAGTTACTACTGAAAGATGATTCTGATAAAAAAGAAAAAACAGGAAAGTACTGGCTCACATGCTGAGATAAGTTATTTAATCACTACTTCCCTCAACCTTGGATGTTACAAATAAGGAATCCTTATTTAAAAAATCCACTACCTAACATTAAAAAAAAAAAAAATCATAAAAATAGGTCCATGGTGACTAACATAAGTCTGTGTATGAATGGAATCTGTTCAGATACTGTACAACAACATGTTTTAAAATCTAGATTCCAGGTTTTAAAATCATTATCTTCTCTTATCATTCATGAATGCAAAGGAAACTCCACAACAGTTAATGTGAATGAGCTGGAAGTCATTGTGCAGCAGGACAGCTATGACATAGTTGCCATCACATAAATGTGATGGGATGACTGTCACAACTGGAATGCTGCAATGAATGGCTATAAGCTCTTCAGAAAGGATAGGCAAGGAAGGAGAGTTGGAGGTGTGGCCCTGTACATTAGGGAGTGTTTTGAATGTATAAAGCTTGATTTCAGTGATCATAAACTTGAGTGTTTATGGGTAAGGATGAAGGGGAAGGCAAATAAGTGAGATTTTGTGCTGGGAGTCTGCTATAGACCACCCAACCGGATGAGGAGGCAAATGCAGTATTCTATAAGCGGCTGGCTGAAGTCTCACAACCACCAGTCCTTGCTCTGGTTGGGGATTTTAACCTACCAAACATCTGCTGGAAATATAACACAGCAGAGAGCAGGCAGGCTAGGAGGCTTCTTGAGTGTATGGAAGATAACTTCCTGACACAACTGGTAGGTGAGCCTACCAGGGGAAATGCCTTACTAGGCATACTTTTCACAAATAGAGAAGGATTACTGGGAGATGCGATGGTCGGAGGCCATCTTGGGCTTAGTGATCATGAGTTGGTCAAGTTTTCAATTCTTAGTGATGTAAGGAGAGGGGTTAGCAAAACCTCCACCTTGGACTTCCGGGGGGCAGACTTTGGCCTGTTGAGAACACTGGTTGAGAGAGTCTCTTGGGAGATAGTCCTGAAGGGCAAAGAGATCCAGGAAGGCTGGATGTTCTTCAAGAAGGAAAATCTTAAAGGCCCGGGAGCAGGCTGCCCCTGTGTGTCACCAGATTAAAGGGTGAGGAAAATGGACAGCCTGGTTGAACAAGGAGCTTTTGATGGGACTTACAAAAAAAAGGAGGGTTGACCCCTATGACCATGTAACCCACCTTCTGGATGGGGAGAAGGCTGTGGACATTATCTGCCTGCACTACAGTAAGGCCTTTGACACCATTCCCCACAGCATTCTTCTGGAGAAGCTGGTGAATCATGGCGTAGACAAGTGTACTTTTCACTAGGTAAAAAGCTTGCTGGATGGCTGTGCCCAGAGAGTTCTGATTAATGGGGTGAAATCTTATTGACGCCCAGTCACCAGTGGTGTCCTTCAGGGCTCGGTTTTCATGCCAGTCTTGTTTAATATCTTTATTGATGATCTGGATGAGTGGATTGAGTGCACACTCAGTAAGTTTACAGATGACACCAAGATAGGTGGGAGTGTTGATCTACTTGAGGACAGGAAGGCTCTACTAAGGGACCTGGGCAGGTTGGATGGATGGGCCAAGGCCAATTGTATGAGGTTCAATAAGACCAAGTGCTGGGTCCTACATTTCGGTCACAACAACCCCAGGCAACGCTACAGGCTTGGGGAAGAGTGTCTGGAAAGCTGCCCAGCAGAAAAGGACCTGGGGGTGCTGGTGGACATGAGCCAGCAGTGTGCCCAGGTGGCCAAGAACGCCAAGAGCATCCTGGCGTGTATCAGGAATAACATGGCCAGCAGGGGTAAGGAAGTGATCTTGCCCCTGTACTCAGCACTGGTGAGGCCTCACATCAATCTGGGCCCCTCACTGTAAGAAGGACATTGAAGTGCTGGAGCGTGCCCAGAGGAGAGCTACAAAGCTGGTGAGGTGTCTAGAGAACAAGTCATGAGGAGAGGCTGAGGGAACTGGGCATGTTTAATTTGGAGAAGAAGAGGCTGAGAGGAAGACCCCATTGCCCTCTACAACGCCCTGAAAGGATTTAGGCACATGTTGTATGGTACATATGTATATGTTGTCTAG